>RDPX01000120.1:1728311-1747274 GCA_003991215.1 Morbakka virulenta
CTACTCTAGCGTCTCTTACCCCCGCAACCCCCCCCTCTCTCTCTCTCTCTCTCTCTCTCTCTCTCTCTCTCTCTCCCTCTCCCTCTCCCTCTCTCGCTTTCTTTTTCTCCTCACTGCTTGAACTTTGAATACGTTTAGATTTTCAATGACAGAATTGACTCTTCCAGCTGTGACTTAATTTTTTCAATTTGGAATGGTAAAGTTTATACCATTAAACATTCTGGGTGAACCGCTGTTCTGAACTTCTTTTTTTCACAAAAATTACGGAAAATTTGTAACATTAATGCAACAACTCACCCAGCCCTGTTAATGTTACAATAGATTATAAAACAAGCGTTTTGAGTGCAAGGAACGGTAAAACTATAAAAATAGGGAAGTATAACGGCAGCTGGCGAGCGAACCTTTGAGGAAAAACGACTGCAAAGGCATTTTTAGGATATTTCTTTTGTTTGCCAGTGATAACTTTGTATTTTTTTTATTTTTGCATTGTTGTATACCATGCGTGTTAAATACAACTTATTTATTTGTTTGATTTTAGGATTTACCATTGATAGCGATAGACAGTTTTCGACACATGTACCTGTTTCCCCAATTTTCAGAAATTGAGTAAGTCCATATTGTATTTCTTTTGATGCTGATTTTACTGTAATTCACAACTATAAATACTACCGAAGTAATAATGTTGCTTAAAATTTCCAACGTTTTATTCTCGCCACTAAAATGTAGTGTTACTGGATGCGTATCAAAAGAATGATTTCATTTGTTGTACGGTCTGCATCGGTGCATTTCAGTGTGCTTAAATAGTCCATTCAAGGTAGTGTTCCAGATGCAAAAGCCATTTCCCTCCTGCATTCTCTAGCATTGGTACTGAAGTCGTACCTGTTATTTTAAAAAGTATAATAGATTTTTCCCTGGAAATGTGGTAATCCCTTCGGTTTCTTCAGCCACTTGTCTATATATATATATATATATATATATATATATATATATATATATAGTAATATTAGTAAAGTATACCAATGTTCACTAAGAGTGCTCAATGTTTCCAGAGCGTTTATAAATCCAGTATAGCATACAAAATAACTAGACAAATTTAGCAGTTACTACTAGTTTCATGTTTTCTTAATATATATATATATGTAAGATAATATGATATACTACCATAAAGAGCAACTATATACATACTTTTCAGAGTAACGGTGAAGTTTCAAATATGGTTGACAGCCCATTACATAAGTTTGTGCAACAAAAAGAAAAAAAAGAAATCAAGAACTTAATTAGGCAAAATCCAATAAATTGAACAAATCGGAAAATAAATCAATTTTTTAAAAAGGCATTAAATCAGTAATTTTTTTATTCATCAATTATACTTTTTAATGTTTTGACAGTACAAGCTCTTTCAATCTTTATGTGTATGATTACCAAGGTAACACTATTAGGCAAGGAACGTCAGTGATATCCTAGTATGTACCATAAGCTAATGTTTACGTCAGCGGCCGTCCGAAACATTACGAAATGTGTTATGCCAATAATCATGGGTCAGAAATTATGCTTATCATATTATCTTATTATGATAATATATAATATTATATGGAAGATAATGTCTAACACAAAGTCTTTCAACCCCCATTACTTCACATAAGCTTTCATTGAAAGGGAATTGTCACTGATTGGAACCCTCTTTAGGAGATCCAGCAGCCACAGAAGATATAGTGGACAGTTCAGTATTAGAAACCAAATCATAAACTTATGTAATTAAATGCAACTATACATTTTGAAAAAGTCTGCTTGAAGCTGATTTCAAAAACCCTATCAGTAGGTTAGACTTTCTTTATACCTATAGATCCTGCCATGGACTTTTGATTTATTGATCCCCCTTAGCAAATCTCATGCTATAATCTTCTTAGAATGGTTTTCAGCATTGTAAGGAACTTCAGCGATTGCCTTTATTATTTGACTAAAAAAGTCAGTTTTCTTAAGGGCTTTTCTATAAAATTGTATCTGTGCTTTAGTTCGTCAGTTTGGGTGATTGCTGTATGGTAGGTAGCAGTAAAATATACCTCTAGCACCAAAGCTCGTTTCAGCTGCCACCATGTTATGCATGGATCTACATAAACCGCCTCTTCACGAGGTAAGCAAAACCTGCTCTTTTTAAGGAGACGAAAACTATGACCACCTAGCCCAGGTCTTGTTCTTAATTTATCGGTGTATCGTTTGGGAATAGCTGTCATTGAAACTGGTTTATAGCTAAATCAGTAAAGTCGGATATACTGTCACAATATACACGTTTGCCGTTTCTTATTCCCCGTCAGCGATAGCTAGACGTGCTCGATGAGCAGAAACTCTAGTGGTGAATTAAAATAGACGTATTTTTATCTCAAAGGTAGAATTCGCTAGTTCACAGTGGTAATATTGTTTTTAAAAGTGAACAGTACATTGTACTATTTGATCTGGTTGGAACAGTGACAGTTCATTGAGCAGTACTTTGAAGAATATCAAGACCATGATTAATAAATTTGCTATTTGGGAAATGTCGATAACTTGGAATGGGCTTACAATTAATGGATATTAGCATGCCAGTGGTAAACATCTTTACATAAATACTATTTTTATTGCTAAAACGATATTGAACTGATCTATGAATATTCAAGGACAAGATTAGATTTATCTCTGAGAGAGCTGTGGTCAGCCAGGGGTACTCGGCGTTTCATTGACCCTTTACTCCTAAAACTTGTGAAAAGTTAAGCAAGTTGTTGAGACGAATTCAAAGGTATTTTTTAAACAATGTAAGTAATTTTGCTGATGATTAGCAACCAAAATTCGTATTCCGTATCTTACCTTGGACCGTAGGACCTTGGACCGTAGGACCTTGGACCGTAGGACCTTGGACCTTGTGTCCAGCAGCAGACTTGATAGTAGGCCAAAGCGCCAGCTTTTTGAATGTGTGGGGCCTGCGTGTCACCTTAAAATGTGCCATACAGCTCCTCTTCATATTTCTGTTAAGTTGTCTGTACCCATTTTTAGCAGCTCCATACTGATCTCCTGTTCTAGGCTGGTCGCTGTAACATTTGTAAATGCAGTGCACGTTAATCAGCTTCCAGAAGTCGAAGATCCACTACACTTTCTTTTTCGTTTACTTAAGCCCCGCAACACCACTGGTACTTTCATTTTTAGTACTCTTAAACAGATCCTCTTGCCTGTGATGTTAACGTGAACTTAAAAGGCAGCATCAGTGTTGGGTAGTTTTTTAACTGCATATGCCTTTCTTCTTTCATGCCTCTTGGGCCTTTTCAGACACTTCAGTTTCAACCTGGTTTTTGTTTTGTTTTTGTTAGTTTTATTAGTCTGTAAACACATCAGCTCCTTAAATTGCTCGACGATGTAGGATACGAGGACCGTAAAAATTGGATTATATTTCAAATGTGTGAGCTAACCTGAAATGTTGGATAGACTGCATTGTAATAAACGAGATTGTTCTCCGTGTGGATTTTAATGAATTTTATTGTATGAAGATGAGTATAGTGATAGTCACATTAACTAGTATCTTATGTTTTAATGGTGGTAAAGTATGTTTAGTTTGTTTGTTTGTTGCTTGTTTACTGGGAAGAAGTATTGCTGTTGTGTATGTTTACATGTACTCCTTCCGGATCATTTCATCTTGACATTAAATGGAAAGCGCTTGTCAGATTTAACTTACATAAGTTTATAAATGGGAAAATGTTAACATCGCAGAGTTCTTATGGAGAGACTAATGGGTGACCCTAGATAAAAAGAGGAAGACAGGTAGTGTGACCTCCACGTGCTTTTGGTTTTCCATGAGCAGGTGACTTACACATAAGAGCAAACGGTAAATAAATAATCGTTGAGTAAATAAAATAGATAAATAAACAAAATGAATAAATAAATAAATGGCAATCCTTATTCAAGCAAACCCTCTTCAACACACCGAGTGCTGTTATCAAGAAGGACCCTGTCATTGCCGAGAATGAATGCAGAGCAAATGAGTCTGAGAAAAGCTACGGTATAAAAAGAGTAGACACGATTCTGAAAAGATTACAAAGTAATGCCCGTGCTACCATGAACCACTTAACTCATGTCATTTGCTTACTTATACTTATACACTGACTCACAATATTTCGTTGACCATTGTAACTAAATTGTGACCTGATTCTACCTTTGTTCTCTGACAGTGTCCCTGGAAAACTAAGCCAATTTATCGCAGACCTCCATTCCGGAAAACTTCATCGTGAATTCCACAATGGTCCCGATCCATCTGAAGTAAAAGTTGAGCCAGTGCAACAAAAGACCACAGAGCATGATACTGGAGACAGTGCAGTGGATAATCACACAGGTGATAATGAAGTGAAATTAGATGATCATGACAAGAAAGAAGAGGTAAAACTTTGACATTCTTTCTGACTTGTACGGCTTGGTGTGATGCACCTGTACTGTCATTTTTTAAACCTGAATAAGAATATTTCTGTATTCAAGACATAATTAAACAATTATTAGGCTTTGCCCAGATCTCGCCAAAAGTAACCCTTCTAAATCCCTTTGACACAATACACAATTCGACTTTAGATTTATTAAAAAGGGATCATTCGTAAATTTTAAGCAAAAATATGCCATTTTTATGTTAATAGCTTTGTCACGAATGCATGCGTGTGAATCTACATAACCCGCTACCCACGCGTCTGTAACAGTATTTTTGTGGCAGAACTATGCTAGCCAAATTTCTATACCAAGCCAATTTATAACAATACGTCCAAATGACACGTAACAGACGAGCGATATAGTACTAATGAGAAAAACAGGCTTTGTAGAAGGTGGGGTATCAGGGTAATAATTGTCTTGGATTTCCTAATTAAAATGTAACTAGTAACCCAGCACATAGTTGGGATCTTCATACTCAGATGATTTTTTATTTCTATGTTACAATTGAAGAGATTTTCTCCAGGCTCCAATATATTTTTCCATCAAAGTCTGGTATTTTTGAAAATGTCAAGACTTGATAGAAGAGCCGTAATAGCACCCATTAGGTCTCCACTTTCAATTGGTTAAATCTGTTTATTTTATTGTTGTTTACCTGTGGTTTGCATGCATTGCTGCTAGAGAGCTTTAGTAATCTCATTTTAAGAGAACAATACCTGTAGCAGAGTATAATATAGCATACTACTATATTATATTACTTTGCAACATCGAACAGGAACGAACCAACTGACGAGACGACGTACTTGGGAAAAATTAGAAACAATGAGCTAGAATTTTTGTTGTTTTTTGTTTGGTGTGGGGTTAGTTTCGTGTTTTTATGAGTGTAAATCAGTTATTATATTTTCTTTAGTTGTCAGTCATTTTCCTGTTTTCTGATTTCACAGACCCATACAGAAGATGGAAACGAAGGACATGAGACCGAGGACAACTCCCAACAAAGACATAGTGGTAATAGTGGCAGTGGATCAGGACGAGGCCCCAAAGAAACAGTATTTGATAAGCTTAGGCCAAGTGAAAATAGATATACTATTTTAAGATACCGTGATGAGCTGTGAAGCAGGTAAAATTGCTTCTGCGCAATAGTAGGCGTCAGATGCCATATTCCAATGTGAGATGAGATGTGTAAATTGCGGGGAAATAGGTGAGGAATAGATATACTAATTGTAGGATAAAAATTGCCGGGGCCTATTTTCCAAAGTAAACGCCAGTAAAGTTAATTGTCACAATATGTTGATATTAATATATAACTGTAGTCCAAATCTATTTCCCCGCTGTGTACCTAGACAAATTGTTAATAACAACATTCAGAAGTCAGCTGGCTAATTGAAAGTAATTGTCAACATGTGTTATAGGGAGACAAGAATTCAGGAAAGTTAATTTATTTTCTTACAGTGAATTTGAAATTTTGCAATAGTTTGAAAAGCTACCCTTTATCACATCGGTTAACCTACAGCCACATGTCTTCATTAATCAGTTATCATTATGAAATTATGTTTTCAACCATGACTGTATTTGTCTGCCAAATAAAAACTGTTACAACCAGATTGGATTTCTATTTCAAATTTCCATCGTCTGTTGCATAGATTTCGAGTGCTCTTTCTTTTGCTCATTTCTCCACCCATTGCCTCTTACGTTCTGTTTAACAGACAAGAAGCAGTATTAAATAATACCAGCCTCATAAGAGGGTAGCAATGCTACAGAACTATTTTACTGTGCCCACAGGGATGGATTTGAGTGATTTTAACAAAATTTGCAAAATTGACTATATTTAGTAAAAGTTTAACAACAGACATGTATGAAGGCGATATTTTCTTACTAATTCAGATAAAGGGAAGAACTAGGCAAGGTTTTTTCTCGAGTTCAAAAAATGAATGTGAGGAAGTTTTGTGGAGATAGCCTGTAGTTAATGCACAACCATCGACTGGAATTTTGATTGGAGTTACCTTTCAAAACAAATCATAAGTATTTATATTTTATAGTGGACGGTTACTCTTCCCATTTTCATTTTTTAATACTCTGTCAGTAGCCTTGTGTTTGTTTGAATATTAACTCGTGATTCATTGTTGTTGTTGTTCGAGGTATCTTCCTTGTCACTTATTGATAATAAAAGTTTATCACTATTAAATAATGTGAATGAGAGTACCAGTCGCGCTTTACGTCTGCAATGAGTCACATTTAATTTCTAAAAAAGGACGTTGTTAGTCAGCACTGGGTACCGGTACATATATTGTGAAGCGACAGGGTACTATTTTCGCCACTTAAGAGGCTGGGCACTATAAATTCGACGTATATGTTTTGATGTTATGAATGTCAAAACTGCGTACGTTTTACGTTTCCTCGTACAGACCATCGTTTTTGCGGAATGATATAGGAAAGATTAGAAATGTATGCTATATGCAGCGAGTCAACCAATGCACCGCATTTTCCCTGCGGAATATAAGTATCATTGTACTTTCCCCATAAATTCCGTCATCACATTATTAATTTTAATTAAAAAAGTTAGGTAGGTACGAAAATGTTTCATTTATGTCACTTTGCATTCCTGTAGCCAAATAAATACATGCATTCTTTGTGCGAATAAAAAAGACCATCGTTAAATCATTTGGGGGCAAAAAGGTGGCATGCCCACCAATTAAATTGAACTTGCATTTTGCAGAACGCGATGGAGGAAATATATAAAAGGGAATCGACAGAAAAAGTAGTACAAAAAACCAGCATCTTTTTGATGCCATGTTATGAATTCGTCTGCTCTCATTTTGAGCTTTCTTAGAGTAGAACTACGCAAGAATGATTTGTTGAAGTCTGGGATATTTTTCAAAAAGACTTTTTTTTTAATTTGTTTCAGTTTTGTTTTGGCATTTGGCTTTATCAATCCGATTATCTCAAGTTCCCAGGAAAAAAGATATGTTTAACTGTGGCCGCCATTTGTTGATCTACCCATGTGCTGTGTGCCTTCAGAACATTGTCTTTCGTGGATCTCGACTACTTTCCGATCTCGTTTCCTTTGATGCTGTCAAAACTTACTCCTCATCAAATTTCTTCATTCCCTTGCTAATGGTGTACACATATGTAATCTGCCTCTCGCTAGGCCTTTTGGGTGCGACTTTTCTAGTGATAGATAACAAGACAATTCAGTCCACTTTTTCTCGTCATTGTAACTTCAGTTTCCTTCTTACTTATCATACTCATTTATTGCTGGTTGTTGATGATTTTTGTCGTTGTTCTGTGAGGTTTTTGTGGGGTTTCTTTGTTTCTTTCTTTATTTATTTATTTTGTCTTTCTTTCTTTCTTTCTTTCTTTATCTTAATCTTTAACATGTTCTGAAATCCTTCGTCATTCTTCGCAACATCCTCGGCTCAGCAGCTTTTTCATTTTTGTAGCTGAGATGGTCCTGCATTCGCAGCTATATATATTCTTATTGTTTGTAGAGAACTATATGAGCCCTAACTTTGTTGTCATTAAGTTACGATATCTGAAGGTGTTACGCATTTTCTGAAAACAATCCTTCGCCTAGTCAATCCCCTATTAATGGTAATGACTCCCACTTTCGGCGACAATTCTCCTCAAGTAAGTGAACTTTTGTAAGCTGTCATTTTTCTTTTGTTGACAGCTCGAATTTTTCATGCCTCACGTGACCTCTTTAGGAAATAACTTACGTGACCTTTTTAGGAAATAACTTCCATAATTGTACGTCACGCGCCGCATTAAAACTGGTCCAAGTTTTTCAGTCATGGCGTCGCACACTTACCACATGTCATCCTCAGCAAAATTCATAATAGTCAAAAATAACGATTTTAGTTGTTACAGCTTGACTTTACAGACCAGGTAACTGGCAACGACACATTTCAAGCTGCAAAATTCTTTCAAAAATACATTACAGATATAAAAAGCGCACTTAGATAGCCTCAGTACTTGCAAGTTTGGCTTTTAAGCCCATACCAGGTGTACTTAATTCGTGTGACTAGTAAGTGAAAAAACTGATGTGATTCCTTGCCATAGTTATAACTTAAGAGTAGCCCAGGCGATTAATGACGTTTTTTAAACTAACCAGTAATTAAGCACCAAGCCTCGTATTTTGTAATTTTGGTGGATGATGGTCAATACGTTTTGTTTAGCTAATCAATCCCCAACTTAACGTAAGAGTATTCTAATTGATGACTATTCTTTTTAATAAATACTTGAGGGAAAAAGGTCTGTAATTACCTTTGACAAATCGGTTTCAAATTATGTCCTAATAGGTCAATGTGTCGTTTTGTTATTGGTTTTTCGTTATGAAATATTATTTTTATCGTTTTCAAGCAAAGGTAATAAACTGATCGTCAGTTGTAAGGTGTTTTAAACCCTTGTATGTAGACGAGAATAGCCCGTTTCGGAGTGCCCGTTACATTTTGATTTTTTTTTCGTAGAGTTTTACTGGATTTTTTTAGACTTGTTTGACACTAATTACTCTCAGGAAGAAGAATGTGAATTAGCAATGAAATGGACATTTAGTAATGTGCTGTATTTATACATGGCGACGAGGTGTTTATTAAGCTACCACCAAACGATTGCGAACGAATTTTACCCTGTGTACAGGGGCGGCTGGCATTAAAATGATGATGGCATTAGCATCTACGAGCGAAAAAAAAAGTTGAGAGATGTACGAGGGTATTCCCTCTGGATTTACGACTAGAAAATTTTGTTTCAGAGTGATTTTAATTATACTATTGTGGCAACCAAAACACAGCTTTCTTGTATATTACCAACAAACGTTTTCAAAATACACGACACGGAAAAATGATTAACGTAGTTTTTGTTGAAATATTTAATAATTTGATATGCATTTTTCCCATCCCAGATATATGTTTTGAATTCTGTTGCCCATGAATATTATTTGAATGTTATACATGCCAACAAAAAAAAGTTGGGTTTTTTTCTTCACATATCCACGTAATATGTTCGTTCACAGATTCAGAAGTTCTGTTTTTTAACTTTTGACTCAACTCTTTGCTCGTGACTTCAAGGTTTTCCAGTTGACCAAAACGAAAAGATTTGCGATACATACCACATTGCAAAAGTGGCCGAGTAGTTGCCTGGACAGATTACCATACCAAAGCTTTTGTTATTGGATCTCCGGCAACGTCTCTGGAGCAACTGCGCTCAATTTGTTTCTCCGTTATAAATGGCACGCCACTGAGTTCCTTGTTTGGAAGGTAGAATGGGGAGAGGAAAGGAATCTGTAAATTATGAAGTAATAAGGTAAAAAATCAAATAAGCAATAAAGTGGCTTGAAAGCCTTGGTTAGAGTAAAATTTCAAAACACATTGTTCATTTGCAGCGCCTGTCCAGTACATCGGAGATTAAAATCTAACACATTCTCCACGAAGAGAACCAGTTTTTGACAATTTGCACAAGGGTCATGATGTCATAGAGTCACACCAAGAAATTTTTTGTCGAGGTTTTAAAAATGGCGGAATGACAAAAGACATGGTTTGGGGCGGATTCACAAGAGTTTGCGCACATGTGAATCAGGTGAGAAATTCCAGAGATTGTGCCATTGAGATATCGACGACCTTGATGTGTTTTTAGACTGTTTATTTTACCACGTTATTTGAAATTTGTTCGCAAAATTGCCATAGACACCGAAGAAGGAGAACCGTTCTGAGCCGCGAAAATGGAATATTGGGCAATTAACGATGTTAACGAAGTCAAGCACGTCCTATTTCTCGTTCAGAAATTCACTTGGATTTTTTTTTTGTGTGTGTGAGCTTTTCCTTGCCAAAAAATAGTATTTTATTAGTACATCAAGTACTACACCCAACCACTCCTGTCTGTTTAAATCATTGCACCGTTCACACCTCTACTGTTGGAGTTGTTAACTAATAAATTTTCTGTTGGAAGGAAAACCGCCTCCACTCCGAGATTTACGTTTCCTGGCCTGCACAGTTGATGCCGACCATATTTTATCATGACCAAGTTTGATATTGTTATTGTCGAAGAATCTGGCTGTTGAGTTCTTTTATTATCCCGCGCAGTCCCACTGACGATGCGTTGCTCTTGTGGAGCACTTGGTTTAATTGTTAATCGTCGTTACATGTTGGTGCCTTTTCAATGCATCATTTGAAAATAGTTTCACCGTCAAAGTGTTAACAGTGTTCTTTCCAGGTGGATTGTATTCTGCTTTGTCCAACCATGACGGAGTGAATGTAATTTGTTTAACTTGTTCGCCAGATTACACCGTAATTCAAGTGACCAAAAGTCAGTGTGTGACAGAAGACGAGACCACGCTTGAGCAGAGAAAGATTTGAGAACAGTAGGTTTTCCCAAAGCATTTCCCAAGGTGTACATTGTTCGCTTTGCATCCCCATTAGAAGATTTCGCAATGCCACGGTCTCGAATATTGATTATTTGCCCTCAGTTGTTTCGCTATTACGTCCTGTTTTAGGAATGGAGGTATAATAATTACAAGGGAACAGAATTAAAGACAGCTCAAGACAAACTGCATCACCTAAAAAAATCTCGTATGTTTTGTGAATATATCACCAAAAGGAGTCATAAAATTCACAAGAAATCGACCAAATTATTGAAGTTAAAATCGGTTTTTGAACCGAGGTAATCCTCAAACAACAATAGAATGACCTGATTTTCATAAAATTGATATTTAAAAATTAACACTGCATTGGTGTCAGAATAATTCTCATAAAACTTGAAAGTTTTGTTGTTCTCTTCTTCAGAGATACTCCTTTTCTCCTATTCCCTCTTTTTCAATAGCTGAACTTTGGCAAAAATTTTTTTCTTCATATCTCTGCCCGTTCAGCTCAAACTTGGATGATGACGTAGTTTCTTTCAATTTGCAGAAATCTTAGTGATGGCAAGTGCATCAAAGACATCATGCCATTTGCGGGTTGTTTATCTTAAGAATCTATTTTCCGACTCAAAAGCAAGGTGAAATTAGAAACAGGGTTTTCTTTTGTTGTGGAAAGGCAAGATGTTTATTGCGGATAGGAAGGGAATGTTTGTATATTTACCCCAAAACCTCAACTATTAAGAATTTTCCCCGTCTTTAACTACGTTTCAAAAATTTCTTTCAGCTGAAGAATGCCAAACGCAAAGTAATTGCCCCAATTATTGTCAATAATAAGTAGATCAAAAAGGTCATACGTACATATAAAATCTGAATTTCTCCCAGCCAAACAACAACGCATGCTTCCGACCAGTATCGAATCTCTTTCAGAAAAAATTGCAACCTCATCGTCAATGAACATGGTATAAAGTTCTTTTAGCAGAGTCGCGGATAGGGGTCCAGACTTAAAAATCTTCGACACTGTCCCCTGTGCAACAGCATCGTCATCTCATTCATTTATCAGCGTGAGGTACACTTGGAAATCAACCTAATTGATCAGTTGGACTTATCTGATTCAGGCATCGAGGCTGCAAAAAACTTGCATCTGCCCGTTGGTCATCTCTGAAATTCTGACGCTAGTGGCCTTTAAGAAAAGCTACCAGTGCCAAGGCAGTTGAAAGTCACAGACTTCTTTGATATTAATCCAATTCCTAATTGTATTGACAAAACAGAGACAATTTATTCTTTTTCTTTCGGAAGACGTTTGGTACAGGCTGTGTTTGCTCTAAACCCATGCTGCAAATGTTGTATAACAATGCTACAATTACTTGCATAATATCATCTAAGCAAGAATATCGACATGAACATGTAAAAGAATTTTGTCACCACTCGTTTGTCTTATTGAAAAAGCAGGTGATGAATTTCTATATACAAATATCGACAATGCTCTACCATCAATTGCAACTCTGAATAGAATCCTATCAAGGAAACCAATACTGGAAGGGAAATTCTCTTTTAATGCATTGAAAGAGTACTGGGAAAAATGTAAAATGTTCGCCATATTTGCATGCTCACCTTGATGAAACACAGATACAAGAACAAATTGAATGTGACCCAGTATCATAAAGATTAGGCGTCCACTGCCTTCTTTTGGAAGACGGACTACCAATATGATACTTACGTCTTCAATACGCTTAAGGGTTTGAAGGACACCAAGTATGTCCAGTGCATAGTTGGCCGACCAATTACACCTGCGCCATCATTTTTTGTTTTCATATTTTGTACTAATGCAAAATACAACCACCAAGTTCATAATAAACCGATGGAATCATTTCGAAATATTTAAGTTGTATTTCTTAGTCCTAATAGTACAGCGCCTTCTTTGAAAAACAATGGAAATTCAAAACCAGTTGTCCGTGAGCAGTGAAAAAGGAAATGTACTCCAAAATTGGCCATTTTATTTCAAGCCGTAATTGAGTTCGATTTCATTGCACAAGGTCATGTTCAATTTCATCCCAAACTAAAGACAAAACTTTTGATGAGTAATTTGCATGCAATAATCATTGGGGCAAAAATCCATTCAATTCAATTAAACCAACAAGACGTTTATCACTTCACTGATAACACTGGTTTTTCTGGCAAAGGGTTTTTAAACGAATTCTACCTAAATTTTGGCTGCTGATTACGAATATGAACTCAATTCTTGTTTATCATATCAGGATTTCGAGCTATGCAATTTTCCAATTTTTAATGAAAATTACTCATCAACTTGTAGCTATATTGAAGGTTTCATAATTAAAACGTGATTTCTTGTACTACATTTTGTATATTAATAATCAAGGAATAACAAATATTACTAAGTCGATGTACAGTAATCCAAATAGAACAGAAAATAGAAAAATACATGCATATATTTATGTATATATATATATACTCAATCTGCAGACAGTACTGTTTCGTCCTTTGTGGGCTCATCACTGCAGCACAGAGCTTCTGAGACATAACTCTCTGGCCGTATTGCCGGAGCAAACACAGGTTAAAGAGTTATTGTGGGATCCTGTCAGAGTGCTCAAACTACGCATGCGCAGTGAGCATTATATATATATATATAATGCTCACTATATATATATATATATATATATGGAGCACAGATCAGTATCAAATAGCAGTTATCTGAACTTTCTTTTCTTGGCTGATCTCTGNAGAAAAATATATGCATATATTTATGTATATATATATATATATATATATATATATATATATACTCAATCTGCAGACAGTACTGTTTCGTCCTTTGTGGGCTCATCAGTGCAGCACAGAGCTTCTGAGACATAACTCTCTGGCCGTATTGCCGGAGCAAACACAGGTTAAAGAGTTATTGTGGGATCCTGCCAGAGTGCTCAAACTACGCATGCGCAGTGAGCATTATATATATATATATATATATATAATGCTCACTATATATATATATATATATATATATATATATATATATATATATATATATATATATGGAGCACAGATCAGTATCAAATAGCAGTTATCTGAACTTTCTTTTCTTGGCTGATCTCTGATGTAAAGCTTCTGGGTTGTCTCTCACCAAGCTCTAGCAAAAATTCGCCATCGTGTGTGAGTCCCACCGGCCTTCATACCGTTCTTCCATTGTTTAAATGTCCTGATGAAAACGCTCCCCTTGTTCCTCACTCGCATCCCCAAGATTCTCCGGAAAATTGTCCAAATAGCTGTGTAAATAGTGGATCTTGATACTAATTCTGCATCCAAGATCTCGGAGGCTCATTAGTAGTTCTTTCACAATCTCTTCATAGTTGTCTGCTTTCTTATTCCCTAGAAAATTCTGCACCGCATTACAAAATGCGTTCCAAGCTCTTCCTTCTGTCTCATTCATGGATGTGATAAAGTTTGGACATCTCACAAGTATTCTAATTTGGGGTCCATCAAATATACCAGCCTTTTTTTCTCTCTTCGTTAAGACCAGGAAAAGTTGAACATATACAGCTGAAACATTCGCCACTGTGATCAAGAGCTTGTACTAACCGTTTCATCAATTCACGTTTTATGTGCAAGGAAAGAAAGACAATGTTCTTCCTATCCACTGGAGTTTCATTGATGACATTCTTATCGCCAAACTCTGTCACTAAAGCCATTCATTCTTTACCCAATGCTCTGCTGTAGCTCTACTGTCCAAGTAACACAGGAAACACGGGTATTTTGTGTACGCTCCTTGCTGACCTAAAAGAAAGTTAACCATTTTCAAATCCACACAAATTACCCACCCATGAACATGATATTGCAATCTCTCTACAACAATCTTGATGTTGTTATATTCTTCTTAAGTTTTACAGAATGACCTATTGGTACCGAGCCATACTTATTTCCATTGTGTAACAGAACAAATTTTAAACTTCCTTTGGAACTGTCAATAAAAAGCCTCCAATCCCTTGAATCATAAGCTGGAAGTCCCATATAGAGAAGTAACCCTTCTACATCAGTACAATAGACAAGCTAGCCATCTGAACGGAAGTACTTCCACAGTTCTGCTTCTATGTTGCGATAAAATGGGACACTTGTGCCAGGTTTCAATATTCGATTCTCTTGCAGTCTTGAAGCCAACAGTTCAGCAGACTCTTTTGGTAGATAAAGATCTCTAACCAAATAATTCAAAGCCTGCTGAGTAAACAGAATTGGTTTGTCACTATATTCATCATAGGGCTGGAAAATATCTGTAGTGTCTTCTTTATCACTAGAAGAAGGTGAGCAGAGATCTGTGTCATCAATTTTTGAAAGCTCAGTAAATATTGGTACAGGTATTTCTTCATTATGAGCAACTGGTCGAATAGCTGAAGGGATACTTGGGTGTTGCAAATATTGCTTGTTTTTCTTATTGAAACCTTTTACATTGACAAGGCAGAAATAGCAGTCATCTAAATAATTGCTTGGTTCTCTCCAAATCATAGGCACTCCAAACTTCAGTTTTGCATTCTTTCCTTCAGACCATGATCTCAAGGTCTCAATACAGGTTTTGCACACTTTGTGAGGAGCCCAATGCTTGTCTTAGTCTCCAAGTGGTACTTTGAAGTAAGCCAAATACACACTCTTAACAAAGTCAGTAATGTTGCGCCTCTGATTCTTCAAAGTAAAGCTCCCACAGATGTAGCAAAATATATTTGGATCACTTGAGCACTGTCTTCTGTGAGATGTAGAGGCCATTGTTAGGTCAGTAACACATCCTGCAGACAAGAAAAAATTTGTTAGCTACCTGAGTTGTTTCTTGAATTTTTACCCAACTTCCCACACCTCAGACATTGTTTCACAAAAAAACCTAGCAGAATAATAAGAATAAATATCTAAACTTAGTGATAAAATCAACAAAAAACACTACCTGCAAACGAGTGTTGTGTAAGTTGAAATCTGTTTGCTTACTTTCGTATCATAAAATTGGTTATGTTATGCATGTTCTAAGAAAACAAAAACTTTTCTTCAGTTTATTGGAGACTAAATGAAAAGTAAATTTACCAAAATAAACCATAAAATTCGGCCTTTTTTTGCTGCACTCTTTGATAGGATATTATTTTCTTAAAAATTCATGAACAGATATAAATCTGTATAGCGCAAAAACCTGATGTGATGGAGAAAATCTAAGATCAGATTTGAATTCAGCACCCTCAAATTAGTCTAAAACTGTTCTTAAATTCCATGCCAGAGAAAAAATATTTTTCTTTTTTTACCAGTGTAATATATTTCGAGAAGGATTTTATCATCGTCAGATCTAAAAGAAAATTGAAACAGCATAAAATTAAAAGATTACTGTAATTATTAACATACAAATACAACAGAAGCTTTCTTGTTTTATTGATGAGAGATCTGAAAATTTAATATTTTTTCTTTGCGTGTACATTATGAAAACAATAAAGGTTGTTTTAATTATTTAAAGGAATGGCTCATGCAAGATAAAGAAAACAGTAGTTCTACAAACACATTCAATGCTCTTAGCTTCTTAATCTAAGATTACAAGAATTTCTCCAGATTTTATCGCTTGGGGATATATGTAAAAAAACAAATTTGAGAAATGAATAAGGACAACTCAAAATTGTAACACATGGGGAATAAAACAAACAAAATTCGTCAAGAGGACGGGACGCATAGCTAATTATTTATGTGGGTCATCTGATTTTTGTTAACTGTGTGAACTTTATGTCATATTTCGTCTATGTGTGGTGTATTGTTCTTCTTCTTCTGAGTTTCTTATCCTTTCAGAACGTTGGAAATCATGGTCTTTCATCTTTTTCTCTCTTTTGTCAGTGCTAAAATTTAACAGTCACTCCCCTTGAATTGGAGATCCTTGTTCAAGCTGGTAATGAATTTTGAACCTCCACTTTAAACTGCTGTTTTAATACCTCATTCCTACTTAAAAGGGATACCTCCAACTTTGGTCTTGTTTTGGATTTTTTCAGTTTCCTCAACATAATCTTCAGGTGGCACACTAACAACGCATGACCGCTGCCACAATCTGCTTTTGGGTAACATTTCACCTGCTGAACTGCATTCCTGAGACTCTGGTTGATTGTTCTGTAATCTATTTGATTTCTTGCTCTCTCTCCTGGACTTATCCATGTAAACAGTCGTCTTCGATGGTGTTGAAACCAAATCTGACTATTGTCCTGACACCATTGGATCCACCTTTCACCTCTTTCATTTCTTTCACCAAGTCCATGTCGTCCAACTGTATACCTTTCTCTTCCTTTTCCCACTTTGGCATTCAAGTCACCCATAATCAACACTATCTCCTGTGACTTACACTGCTTTTTTGCTTTTTCTATTTCCTCATAAAAAGTCTCAACCTTCTCATCTGTATGCTCTGATGTTGGAGCATATACCTGAATGATAGATAAATTAAAAGGCTGCCCCTTTAGCTTGACTAACAATTCTCTTTTAGAAATAGCCCAGAATCCTATCACACTCTTTGCCCTGTCTTTGTCCAGCACTATTCCAACACCATGCTGATGTTTTTCTCCATTTTGGGAATTGATCCAAACAAAAAAAACTCGCAATGTAGTTAANCTTCCTTTTCCCACTTTGGCATTCAAGTCACCCATAATCAACACTATCTCCTGTGACTTACACTGCTTTTTTGCTTTTTCTATTTCCTCATAAAAAGTCTCAATCTCCTTATCTGCATGCTCTGATGTTGGAGCATATACCTGAATGATAGATAAATTAAAAGGCTGCCCCTTTAGCTTGACTAACAATTCTCTTTTAGAAATAGCCCAGAATCCTATCACACTCTTTGCCCTGTCTTTGTCCAGCACTATTCCAACACCATGCTGATGTTTTTCTCCATGTTGGGAATTGATCCAAACAAAAAAAACTCGCAATGTAGTTAATACTTTCTACACTTAAGCCATCCAAGGCTCACTTCAAATACTGAATATGTTCTGCCTATTTATACATTAATTCATAATCCCTAGCTATGGCAATTATAAACATAAACAAAAATTACATTATTTCTAAAATCACTAATAATACCCGATTACAAACTCGTCAAGGAAAACTACTGGTAAGATGGCAACTAATAACAAAACAACAAGGTACCGATATTTGTTTACTCAGGAATACCCGCATAACAAAGGAAGCAATCATAGCGCATTAGGGAATCTAACAATTACGTAATGTCTGACTCTCTGAGTTCATTTGCAACATGTGTATCTCGGCTTTGTACAATGTTCAAAATCCGACATCCACATGAACAATTACATTTGTCTCATCACCAACCATTTTTCCTGCTCCTATCCATCTCATTTCAGTTATTCTCTAAATGTCTTCTTTCAGTCGATCCATTTCTTGCTTTACATTTTGTAGCTTTCCTTTTTCGTACAATGTTCTCACATTCCCATTCACGTCGTTAGATTTTCTTTCATAAACATATTTGACCATGATTTTACTAGGCATAATAGAGCAGTGGTTTGCCTTTGCCTTCTGTCTGCTGGGTGTGTTTCTTGAGAACACCAGGTCTAGCTAGCTGCCGTTGACCCGTACAGGGTTCTTCCGCGTTCTCTGGTTGCTAGCCATTATCAGCCTTTGGTCAGCCAAGACCACCCCACCCACAAGGCAATGGGAGCAAAAAGCTATCTCTCTCTGGTCAGTATTTATTGTCACCAGCCACAAGAAACAGTGCTCTTGGGACAACGTAACCCAGTGAGGGAGGCATTTGGGCGCTACATCTTGCCCAAGGGTGACCCAGCACAACAGCAGTTAAGAGGTAGTGACATTCTCCTCAAAACATGGGTATGCGGGTTCAACATGAACCTCAGGGAATGGATAACCCTGCCCTGCACAATCCCCGGGACACCCTTTGGCAAGGTGTACCACCCAGTTTAGCCACCCCTTCCAGGGTTACGGAGCCTTCTTCTCCTCTGTTGGTTCGTCCTGCTAGAGAGGGGATGAAGCATTCCTGGGCATATGAACTTCCTTGATGAGGTCACTGGCCGGGGATGGTCACTCACTGCCTTGTGAGCAGGTCTTTTGACCAAAGGCTAGGCCCACCGCCAATAACTGTGGTTGGTGTCAGGAAGGGCATCCGACCAGAAAAACAACTGCCAATTCAAAAATGCGAATGACTAAACAAAATAATA
>RDPX01000120.1:1761325-1776416 GCA_003991215.1 Morbakka virulenta
CAAGTCACGATGCTATACCTGTAGTTGACTATATTTAAAAATCCATTTTGAAGAAATGCAGATAATTGAGGAGAAAATGACGACCAATGTTGGCTGACGTTACAATAAAGGTTCTTGACGTTACAATGAAGGTTCTTGGCGTTACGATGAAGGTTCTTGGCGTTACGATGAAGAAGGTGAACTTAGAAATCGTTTGAATCTTTAATCTTCGGTGAAAGGGCGAGGCAATGAAAATATAAAGGAGGGTAATTATCACTCAAAACGGACGAAGTTTTCCCTCTTGGGGCCAATACAAAATATGGAAGCTTCCTATAGAACTAATATAATTGACAGATACGATGCAGGAGGGAATTTCCGACAAATTACCTGTTTTTTTGGAAAGTTATATACACAAAAAAAGCTGATACCAGGTATTGAATTCTGATAAAGATATATTCCATGGAAAATTTAATGCTGAAATATTTACCTATCAAAAACTAAGACGATTCCTGACAAGTTACAAATGAAGCGGCGAAATATCCAAGCAGAAAGAACACGAGTGCCTTGTTTCCCAGAAATTTATATTTCCGCAAAGAAATTCTAAACAAAAGTATGATTAAGGAGTGCTATTACCCGAACCTTTTATAAACAAAGAGAAAGCGGTATTTATTTTTTGAAGTTATGCCACAAAAACAATCTAAACAAAAGTTTGATCAAATAATGTGTTTTATAAACAAAGAGAAATTAGCCTTTTCATTAAGATCATTTTACATAATTTTCCAACGCTTATTTTGAGTACTGCATCTCATCTGTTCTTCATCCATAAATAAATAATCTTTAAACACAATGTTTGCATAGCTCCTGTCAAAAGAACCATATTCAATGAAAATCGTGAGAATTCCGTCAAAAAAAATGATTTTCTCTGGTCGCCTTGGGATAGTCAAAATGGCTCTTAAGCCACTTTTAAGATGTCGATGTATTTACGGAGATAGCTGGAAGCTAATTGACGAATAAATTCATCTCAAAATAATAATTTTCCTGCAATTTTTACTTACCAATATAGTACCATCTTCGGGCATATTTTTCGAAATTTGAAAATTTAAAATGCTAATTATAAAAAATCTAGACCCAATAGAGAAATTCTGGTTACATATTTCAATCCAGCGTCATCATATTGACTGGAATCACATAAATGATTACAAGACAAAACATTATTTTTCTGTTGCCCTGTGTAATAAGTGAAAAGAAGGACCATGAAACAACATCAATCTGAGTCACGTAAATTCTAATTTAAAAAAATGAAATTAGAATTGACGTGACAGTGTCAAAACAAGTCAATTTGAAATGAGGATGTTGCATCATTACTACAAGACGAGATGGATGTCAATATTAAACAATTTTAAAATATGTAAAAGAACAACAAGAAGCAGGAAAAAAGATTCTGGTTTTACCTGTATCACTGCAATGCAATCAATCCCAACTTGGGTATTGATTACATCGACAAAAAACAGGTAAAGAAGTATTGTAATGTAAGGAGAAGGAATTGACTAAACTATTTTTCTTAAAAGGTGAGATAAGACACAGTCGGAAGATACAAAACAAGAAAAATAGTATGTTAACTTTAATCCCTGGATGTAAATGGGAAGGGTGGTTATGGACCTCGAAAAAACACAATATAAAACAAACAAACAAAAAAGAATAATACACAATTGCCTTTGCCAAAGCATTAAGGAAATATTTGAAATATACAAAAGGAAAACTTTTAAAGAATTGGCACAAAAGAGCAGCAGAAAAACACGTTGAAACGGGTGTACAAGAAGGCAACCTCCACGTGGTGACGCCTGGATACTGATTTGCCAATTTCTCCTGACTGCTCAGTGAAGAATAGTCTTCGCTTCCAAGGTATTCTTCCGTACCATGGAAGAAATCGATCTCGTCGTTCATGTGATTTTGAATCTGGTTCCTCGTCGATTTGGAAAATCTTTTTGGAAGTTGTGTTCTTTATGGCTGGTCAAAAAAATTATTAAAGATGGGATGTGAATGATAGACAAACTAAAATTAAACATAAAACAAATTAAAATCTCAAGGATGCTAAAATTACCAAATTTTGAATTGATTCATTAAAAGAATTTGTTTAAAAATAAAGTTCATACCATATTTCCTCGATTTGGCGTTCACTCTAGATTAAGCGTCACCCTCGAATAAGCGGAGCACTACTCCTGAAATAATCCCTCCCCCTTTTTTTATTTTTCTAAACATTGTGTCTTTTATGTCTGTATATGGTAGATGAAATCATGAAGTATAGCATTTATTCTTCTTTTTGTTCCCTTGTTTGTTAATTTCAAAATAAAAGCTTCCCTCGAATGACATTCCTTTTTAAATTTTTAAATAAAATATACTCAATCTGCAGACAGTACTGTTTCGCCCTTTGTGGGCTCATCAGTGCAGCAAAGAGCTTCTGAGACATGACTCTCTGGCCATGTTACCGGAGCAAACACAGCTGAAAGAGTTATTGTGGGATCCTGCCAGAGTGCTCAAACGACGCATGCGCAGTGAGCATTGCATTACGCTACCAACAGGTTCCCATCTCAGATAGAGTGCTCAACCAAACTTTGGTAAGGGAGCCTTATACTCAATATATATACATATATATAGCAAACACAGCTTAAAGAGTTATTGTGGGATCCTAAAATAAAATAAAATTTATAATATTCTCCGAGGCATTCATAGAAAATTAATTGTTGAGACAATTTAGTTTTTTACTCCCAAAAGGAATGCAAAGCAGAGGCAGGCAAGAAATAACATCTCAAAATGAAATAAGTACAACCTGATCAGTATAACTCTGCTGTGAAGTGTTGGAAATGATTCAAAAAGTAATGGCGGTGAAACAGTGTCAGACATTAATGGTAGTGAATAGAGAGTTGGCCTGACTTGACCAATTCAAGAAAATAAGATGAAGACATATAGTAAGGATTGATAACATGCTAAACCAAGTGGAGTGTTGTGAACTAATCCAATTGGGCTTTTTTTAAAAAGAAGGATGCTCATTGACAAGTCTTGGCAATGAAGAGGGAATCACTTGGTGAGTAAATCTAATCATGCACTTACTTACTTACTTACTGCGTCGAGCTAGCTCGGACTCGTCTGACTACGTCCCTCCAGCTATGTTTATCCATCATTGCTCTTGGTAGCTCGTTGAGGTTATGACCAGAGTCTGAAATCAATTGATCAATATATGATTTTGGAGGTCTGCCTGTTCTTCTTTTTCCATGCGATGGTATCCATAGCAAAAGATCGCTCAGCAGCTCATCTTTGTTACGAAAAGAGTGTCCAGCGAAACGGACTCTTCTTTCTTTGATGACGCTGGTGATTTTATGAAGGTTGCCATATAGTTGCGTGTTGGTGAGATGATCTTGCCATGAGACGTTTAGAACGGCTCGTAACATTTTCGTGTACGTCCCATTTAAAACATTTTCGAGTTTTTTGGTTAGAGTCCACGTAGATGACCCATAAAGTAGGACAGACTCGACAGTTGTCCTAAAAAAACTTCTCTTCATATTATTAGAGATGTTGGATTTCCATATCACATTCAAGCGTTTGAGAGCAGTCCATGCTTTGCCAATTCGTATATCCACGTCTTTAGCGGACGACGCAATGTTGCTACCTAGATATGAGAACTGGTCGACTTGTTTGAGAGCGTCACCGGAGTTTGTGCAGATTTGACCTTGACAATTTACATTCATGCTTACTGTCTTTTTGGCGTTGATGTAAAGGCCTATTGAGGAAGCAGCTTTTTCGAGGGCATGTAGGAGAGTGGTAGCACCAGCGATTGTATCTGAGAAGAGAGCTAGATCGTCAGCATAATCAGCATCGGTCATCAGATTTGCAGGGAACCTTTTGCTGAGCCTGGATTTCAATGTTAAACCATGTTTGTTTAGCGGATCTACAGCGGTGCGTAGAACATAATCGAGACAGATGATAAATAAGTAGGGCGCGAGAGTGTCACCTTGTAGTACACCTGCTTTTACGTCAAATGGATCAGTATCACCATCTGGAGAACGAACCAGGGCACTCGTGTTCTTGTAGAGCATCATTATGGCATCAACAGTCTCATGCGGGATTTTATAGGCGATGAGGATATCACGCATCTTTTCACGATGGATAGAATCGAAGGCTTTAGCAAAGTCGACGAAGAGAAGTACTGCACTGAGGTTTTTGTCACGCACGCCCTCCAATATTCTTCGGATTGCGAGGATCTGACTGTTTGTCGAGCGCCCTTGTCTGAAGCTGTTTTGGTTCTTTCGTAGTATTGTCTCAATCCAGGGTTGTATCCTAATCAATATCATAAGGTTGTAGATCTTAGCTGCGATCGAGGTAAGAGTTATTCCTCTATAATTTTCAGCCTTCCCAAGGTCTCCTTTCTTAGGAAAAGGTAGTATGCAACCTCTGGTCCAGTAGTCAATGGGTTTTTGTCCGTAGACATCATTACAGCATTTCAAAAGTATGCCATTGAATTGTTTTGTTTTCCATACTTCTGGAGGAATCTCGTCAAGACCTGGGGATTTCTTGTTCTTGATTTTGGAAAGCGCTTTGTCGAGTTCATCTACGTTAAAAGGACCAATTTTGATGTTGGAATCGGTCTGTGCTGGGAAGAGCTCTATGATTTCCTCGTCGCATATTCCAGGAACTTTGCCAAGGAGGTTCTCGAAATGGCATTTCCATTGTTTCAAGCGATCTTTCTGGCTTGTTGCTTTCAGTTTTCCTTGGTTGGTGCGTTTTCGACCAGTTATTTCGTTTATTGTGTCCCAAGCTATTGACGATTGTTTATTTTCAGAATTCTGTCTGATTGAGTCGATCTTAGTTTGTAGATAGGTTTCCATTTCAGTTTGGTAGAGTCGTTTTAATTGCGATATTTCTGTTTTGAGCGATGCAATGTTCTGTGGTGAGGGATTTTCATTCTTGCGAGTTGCTGATACTTTAATCTTTTCTCGTTGCATCATGCACACATTATATTTATGCACAGTTTTACTAATTTAAATCTGGTTAGGGCACTTCTTCTCTTAAGGAATTTTCATCAAAAAGTGTGCTTGGTTTGTCATTTTCTCCAGGTCTTGAATGGGGATCTTATATTTATTCTATTTGTAAGTCTGCTTCTAAAAAGATTAGAGTACTAGAGAGTACCATAACCCTGAGATCACCTTCTATCTATTAATCTACCATGTGTTCTTGCATGAATACTGTTATTACATTTGGACAGTTGCTCCTTCATCTTAGAGTTAAGAGTGCGTTCGTAACTTGACAGCTTCAAATCTTGGTGCCCATCGTCAACCTATGTCTCACTGAAGCAACGTGACTGTTCTTGGCCTTTTCTATAGGTAATGCCATGAAAAGTATTCTAGCTTTTCTTGCTGGTACTAGCTCAGTTTTTTGTATTCTGTGTGACTTACTTCTCTCAACGTCTTCATCCTCGTGCATTTCTTGCTCCTCTATGTAACATATCTTTCCACGAAGGTAGTTTCTGTTCTCAGACAAAAAACCTCTTTTGTTTCTCAGTATTTTTCTCGTTTATATGAAATGAATGATTTTTTAAATTTGACGTAAACTCTTATCTTTTGGGCTAACCTTTTATGGTTCCTATGGTATATATAACATATATATATACTATATTATACCAGTATCGAAGTAATTATTAGCTGTCAACAGTGCTGAATAATAAAAGGATATCAGAGCTATCCTATGGTGGACGACAAAAAAATCAACAAAACTTAGTTTAAAACTGTTAGTTTCATGTTTTCACAATCGTCAACTAAACATAATGAATATAATTCTCTAGCTTATCCAGTTATAACTAGAACAAATTACAAAATATATAAAATTACCCTCATGGGATTGACATAATTGGTATAATTGAATATGCAGTAATAAAATGATTTTATAATGAGTTCAGCATTCCTATCACAGTCTTCTTTTTATTTGCAAACGCCCAGCACTGGTATACACTATTGTCTTAATTGCAAATGAGAGAATCCATAGATGAAATTTCTAAGTATCAAAATACTCAATATGCAGACAGTTTTGTTTCGCCCTTTGTGGGCTCATCAGTGCAGCACAGAGCTTCTGAGACATAATTCTTTGGTCATGTTGCCGGAGCAAACACAGCTTAAAGAGTTATTGTGGGATCCTGTCACAATGCTCAAACCACGCATGCGCAGTGAGCATTGCATTAAGTATCAAAATAAAAACATGATGAATCAATCGTTTAGCGTTTCTATTAACGGTCAAAGATGGCGGCGGTGTGCAGTAACGAGTCACTGCGAGTCACTTAAAAACAAGCAAGCCTAATGTTTAAATGCAGTGAAGACAGCTAAATCTCAAAAATGATAATATGGAATATCGCCTCTTACAATATCAGAGATATTAATGACTGCATGAAAGAACAACAACTCAGTTCGACTTAGAAAAACACCTCTGCAAAGTCTGCTGCTTACAGGAAACCAAGATTAAAAACGGATATGATGTCTATATCAAGGATTATCGATTGATATGCTTACCAACGACAAACGAGAACTATGGTCAAGAATTCATGATACACAAAGACATAGATGATTCTATTTACAAAATCTGGAGCGTAAGTGATCGAATTAGTGTTATGCAGATACAGATGAAAACAAGAT
The DNA here is from genome assembly GCA_003991215.1 of Morbakka virulenta. Taxonomy (NCBI): domain Eukaryota; kingdom Metazoa; phylum Cnidaria; class Cubozoa; order Carybdeida; family Carukiidae; genus Morbakka; species Morbakka virulenta. The sequence goes on from RDPX01000120.1 coordinate 1,767,979, forward strand.
ATGAATCTGAAATGAAGTCTGATACGAAAATGATCATAAGGAAGATGCCACACTAGTATGAAATTAAAAGAAGAAAGAAAGATGAGTCAACAATCAAGATGGTAAAAGCAAAATCCAACAAAAGAAATCTGCTTACCATTATAAATGTATACGCACCACATTCTGGGTTGACTCAGAAATCGCCTGAACTACTAGAAAATATGTATAGAGATCTCAATCAAATCATTAGTAGTACAAGAAAGGGATTCTCACTGATGATGGTTATGGGAGACTTCAATGCAGAAATTGGAACCAAACAGATGGAAGACAACACCATGGGAAAATACTCTTTTGGAAATAGAAACCACAACGGCGTAGAACTTCTTAATTTCTGTGAAATAAATGATCTGTTCTTAACGAATACCAGCTTCCAACATAAACCAAGTCATCTATACACATGGGAGCAGAAAAGAATAATGAAAGATGGAAAAATATATGATATCAAGAAAACCATTGATTATATCCTCATAGAAGGAAGTTTCAAACACATACTACAAAACTCCAGAGTATACAAAGGGACATTAACAGAAAGCGATCATAATTTACTGATAACTCGACTCGAAATTTCAAGAAGTTTTATAATTAACAAGATCAATAAGAAACATGACAGAAAAACATCACGTGAATTTAACACTCAACTGTTAGTTAATAACAACTTTATATGTAAACAATATCAAAGCGAAGTTGCTTCATCATTGAAAGACATCCACAAGAGTGAGAGAACATGGGAAAAGATCACAACAGCCCTCAAAACAGTCGCTGAAAGAGTATTGGGATTCAAACCGTACGTAAACATAAACAACAAGTCTTTAACCCAACAATTCAACTTCTTTCGAACCAACAAAAAGATATCAGACCAAAGATCGAGAATAATAACAACACAGAACAAATAACGTATCTACGAGCACAAAGGAATCTTGTCTTGAAAGAAATTAAAAAAGAAATTAGACGAGCTAACGAAAAAGAAGTTGACGAAATCGCTGACCAAATAAATACAGCTAACAGCAGTGTTCAATTTTTCAAGGCTCTCAAACTAATGAAACAACCTAACAAAAATGACTCAGTAGTGCAAGTTCATGACGCAACAGGTCAACCTATTATCAACAAAGATGCGAAATACGAATGTGCTAAAAGTCACTTTCAAGACCAGTTTTGCAAATCCGTCCCAGAAATTAAAAGGTATGTTGTCGGAGATCCAAGACCTTTGAACAACCCTGTTTCAACAATTGAAGTAACCCGCGCCCTTAACAAAATGATGAATAACAAAGCGTGTGGTCAAGATAGTATAGCAGTAGAAATGATTAAATATGCATCTGATGAATTAAAAAGCGACATCACAGCATCTATAAATCGAATTTTTGAAGAACACAAAGACAAAATGAATATTGGTAAGTCGAATCTCATCCCCCTTCCGAAACCAGGGAAACCACCAGGACCTGGTAAGAACCTCAGACCCATCAATCGTTTGAATTCTGTTCGCAAAATCATCTCGAAAGTAACATTAGCTCGAATAGAACCAAAAATTGACAAATACTTATCACCAAATCAATCTGCTTATAGAACTGGAAGATCGACTGTTGACATAGTATGGGCCCATCGATTTATAGCGGCAAAATGTCAAATGTATCAAAATACCCAGGTGTTTATAATCGGAATTGATATGAGCTCAGCATTTGATACCATTGATCGCCAATCCCTGATAGACGAGATGACAACCTTCACAAATGAGGATGACATGAGGATGATACGATTGTTATTAAGCGAAACCACCATAACAATTAATTTCGACAAACATGAACCTGAAACTGTGGATACAAATATCGGTTCTCCACAAGGAGATGCTATCAGCGGATGCTTCTTCAACATGAATTAGATCATGCCCTCAGATCAGTAAGAGAAAGGCTTAACCGTATGAAAGCTGGTATAGAACACTCCTATGCTGTAACATCATCACTGCCAACAGATATGGAATATGCTGATGACACTGACTTTTTGACAGAAAACCACCGCGAAAAAGAATACATCAAAAGCATTGTCAAAGATACTCTAGCCAAGCATAATTTGAAAGTTAATGATGATAAAACTGAGGAAACAAACATTAGAAGAATGAATCATAAAGATAGAGAAGAGTGGAGAAAAGTGAAAAAACTAGGGAGTTTGCTTAGAGATTTTGAAGATGTTAGAAGGAGAATCCAGCTATCGTATGCAGCAATGGCAAAAATGGACAAATTGTGGCTTTATAGAGACCTTTCGATCCATTACAAAATTAAAATTTATAAAGCCTTAGTAAAACCTGTACTTACCTACAATTGCAACTCATGGGGACTTACCAAACAAGAAATCGAAGTAATTGACAGAACACATAGAAATCAATTGAGAAGAATATGGCAGAACTATAAACTTAAAAATGACCAGATCTACAGTATGAGTAACGAAAAACCCATTAGCCATTTCATCACGAAATCAAGATGGAATCTCTTCGGTCATATCTTAAGAATGCCAACGAATACACCAGCTCAATCTGCAATGACATACTTCTTTGACGTCCCAAGAAATACAAAGAAATAGCCTGGTATGCGAAGAAGAACACTACCCGAGACCATAAATTTAGACCTGAAACGAATCTCCACCCGTTAATCATTGTTTTCCTGTGACGAAATTCGAAACAGCAAACGATCTTGGAAAATTACGAAAATTAGCAGAAGATAGGAATCGTTTTAAAACATTGACCGAAACTATATTCAATGCAGCACATGGTGATCAACTTAGAAATTGAAAACCGACAAGCGCAGAGAAGAAGAAGAAGAAGCGTTTCTTTGCTTGTGTTTCCAGATGAGTCTGGGCATGTCCAGATATTTTTTATGGACAAAATTCTTTTGTTCAGAAAGTGTGGCTCTCTTCGAATATCAAGCTACCATTAGCCACCAAAGGTTTCTTGCATAATGTAATACTTTGCTCTTGAGCTGCACTGTACTGTACTGCACTGTACTGCGCTGCATTGCACTGCACTTTACTGCGCTGCACTGTACTGCACTGTACTGCGTTGTACTGTGCTGCATTGTACTGCACTGTACTACACTATACTGCATTGTACTGTACTGCATTGTACTGTACTGTACTGTGTTGTACTATTCATTTTTTCTTTTGCTTTGCTTTGTCAAGATTAATTCTATTTTTCAACAACATTAAGCTTTTAATGTAAAAGGAAAAATTTTGAAAAAGCATTTATTTCCGATTATTACGGAACTTGGAAAGATGTTACTACGAAAACCAAGGTTTTGGTAAGCAGCTGCCTTTATAGTACCACCGTGAAGCAAATTAATTCCTTCACAACTACAAATAACTATGATAAGCTTCAAGGTTTATGTGAATGACCCTTGAATATTTCTTTAGATACCAAAACAGAAGAGAGAACCCTTACTTACAAAAACATTTGCCCTCTGTTTCTTCATCCCTCTTGACCATCTTATTCTTGGACATAGTAATAACTTCAGTAAGGTTCTTTAGTTAACCAAAATATCAGCTATTGAAGGTCAGGAAGCTGCATTTTGTAAAGAATTGAGATTAAAGCATTGCTTACCGAAGAAACCATTACGCTATTTTATGATGTGGTTAGCAGTTTCTCAAACAACACAAAACACAAAACTTTCCTCTAAAATCTTTTGTGAAAACTTGTCTCATCAATATTCAGAGATATCTGCCGATGTTTACCCTATAAGTTTTGTTTATGACATTAGATTTGATTATTAACTGCGTCGAGACGCATCTGATTGTAATGTAACTGTCTAGAAAGTACATCCTCAGTTGTCGCTTTCTGTTGTTTACCATTCTGTCAAAGAAATTTGTAACCAAGCATTAATTTTAAACTTGGTTAAAATTCTCAAATTATTGAGTGTTATGCTTGCAACGGTGGCTATGATAGTCACAGGTAAACCTCCACCTTTGACAATCTTCAATTTTAGATCCGTTATTATATCGTATCCAGGGAATAAAAAACAGATATTTGGCCTAGCTCAATTTTATCTTGAAATGGTTTTGATGCGTCTAGATGATATTAATTTATTGCATTACTGCACGATTATTTCAAGTCGATAGTTAAGTGAAAGTTTCATTTTTCATTTTCATGGTATTTTTAAAGCATTTCGAAAAATATATGATAATGACAATACTGTCTAATTGAAGATTATTTGCAGTGACACTGTCGGGCACGTCTACACCGGCATACAGCTATGTATAAATAAATAAACATATATATATATGTGTGAGCTAAAAGTAAAGTATGATTATTAAACTGTCAAGGAAAATCTTATTTTAAGGTGACGTTTGTAGATACCAGCCACTGTCGAAACTCTTCGTTCACAGTTTGCAAGTTCTCTTGAAGGTCAATGGTTCTGCGGTGTAGCATGTGTTCTGGTGCTTGCCTTTCCCCACATATGCACTGGTTGTTCTGTTCTAGCCTGATTCTGTACATGAAGTCGGATATCTTCTGTGCTCTAACTTAGTCTATTAAGCAAAACACAGACCAGCCGAGGTATATCATACCCTAGAGGCTCCGTTGACGGGTCCGGTATATACTGCTTCAATCTACCCTCAGAACTGTTCCGCTTGTCTTGCCACTTATCTCCTGTCCATACATCAGGAGAACTGCCATTTAGGCCCTGTGCAATGTTTTGCATTCTTGTGGATAGAGGACGTCTGGATAACGTCCCTTGGTTTGTCAGTTGGCAGTTGCTATGGGGTGGAGTAGGTGAGATGGACCCTTGACCACTCTTGTGTAAGTCACAAGAATAGTTTTTTCTCTCCTTACGTCAGGTGGCTCAATCACCAGGAGAATTGGGAGCACATGAAGAGATGTAGAGCGGATACAGGTACTGATAATAAACATGCTGTCACTAAGGACAGAGTCTAGATGTTTCAAATGCGAGCCACCACATCAAACAGGGGCACAGTACTCAGCAGTAGAGTAGCATAGCGACAACTCAGATGTTTGGAGGGCATTAAATAAAACACCCCATCGACTGTTTGCAATGCGACAAAGTAGATTTAATTGGGAGTGAACTTTCTCTAAGGTCTTCTGAAGATGCTCTATGTGTGTTAAAAATCGGCCAAGTGTTACATCGAGGTGCTTTGGATTTTTTTCAAATAGCATATTGGTTGCGCTGACCGTAACCATGAGTCTGGAATAAGCTTGTCTGTTTGCTTAATGTAACACTCTTGACACAGTTTTGGTCGTGTGGAACTTTAATCGCCAGAAATGGAATTACTGTTTTAGTTCATTTAGATCTTCTGACAAGGCCTTTCCAATGCCCTCAAATGACCTTGTCCGGTCCAGAAGAGCTATGTCATCTGCCTATATGTACCTCCTGCTTATGTAGGTAGAGAGATCAGCTGCACATAGGTTAAATAGCATCGGTGCTAACACTGACCCTTGTAGTACGCGTTTGATAAGTCGGTTAGGCTTCGATTTCTCGTCAGCAAGGTGCAGCGTAAATCTGAAATTGCTGATAATTTTCATGCTCATCCCGACCATTTCCTTGCTAGGAATACACTGCAGCAGTTTAAATGTTAGTCCGTGACGCCACACGGTGTTATATGCCGCCTAGAGGTCCACAAGAACAATTCTCACCTTTTTCTTGGTAAGGAAAGCGGATTCAATGTCTTCTGTAAGAAGGCATACCTGATCAAGGGTAATTCTACCTGGTCGGAATACAGATTGCTCTGGAGGTAGTTGAGAGTCGACAAAGCCTTCGATTCGGTTGTGTATCAGCTGTTCCAATATCCTAAAGCTGATTCAGAGGAGGCTTACCTACCAGTGGCTAGTGGATGTGTTTGAAGGCTTAAGGGGCTCAGGAATAGAAACGACCTTTATTTTTCTCTAAATTGGAGTTTTTTTAATCGAAGGCAGGGGGGGCAGAAAGACGCTAGCCATTCGACACAGCTGTCGTGGAGGTGGTTGTAGAACTCCTGGACTTTTACCGGATTGCTGAGACTTTAGGACAGTCCTCAGTTACTCTGCTGTAAAGGGAGAACGAAGGTCTTAGTATGGATAAGGAGTGTGTTATGATTCCTTGAGCTTCCTATTTACATATGTAGTGAAAGCATTGTCAAATTTTGTATATTTTCCATTGTTGACAAGGCATTTTGCAATAGAGTTAGCTGAGACGGAATTCCTAGTGGTTGATTGCTTCTGTCTACTCATCAGCTGATTGAGTTTTGACCAAGCTTTCCTGCTGGAGTCCTTTATATCAAACCTGCTTACAGCAGAGATCCAAGACTCCGGACGACGATTGTTAATATGGCCTAAAACATTGCTTGCTACTACCTCTTTTTCAGCCAGCGAAGTGGCTTGGGTGTGTACTTCAGCGTGTGTTTTAGGCAGCTTGTGGTCATAGAGGAGATTAGGATCAGCATGGCATGACCATTGGGCGAGTTCCACTCCATCTGAGGTACGATTTTGATAGCTTCATGACGTGTGATCCCAGTTACAATCCCCCGTGTAAATTACGGGGTTATGGATGACTGGAAGGCTTCAAAACATTTCCAGGAGTGATTTGTACACGTTTACGATACGGATGGTACCTGAGCTTACTTTGATTGCCAACCATTGCAGTGGGCTTGTTGAGGTAGATTTGTCAACCTTTAAAAAAGTTAAACAATTTCGTACAAGGTTTACAATGCCGTGATGTGAGTGATGTAGAGCATCCGCAAGTGTATATCAATTCAGTTTGATGCTGTCATCTTACTGCAAGTGTTTTTCTTGGAGCAACACTACCGAAACTGAATATTTGCGACACAGGTGCTGAAGGGCCTCACACTTGACTCTGGTAAGGCTTCCAACATTAAGCTGTAATATTGTAGGCCACTTGGTTGATATATGTCCGAGAGGTTGCGAGGATTTTGCTTGATGACGACAGGATGTTGTCCTGCATCCTCTCTTGCAGGACGCGACATCTTCAGTAAAGGTGCTAGAGATACCGTTGACGTTTTTTATCTGCACCCGTGGTTGAACTGTTCATATAGCTCACGCAGCTAAACTTAACCTCTCTGATGTCCCATGACATCGGTTACTGACAGGGAGGACAACGAGAACGTTGCCAAGCAACTCACCGGCATACAGCTAATACACCAGGACAAGACCGCATGCTGCCATACAGAGTCTGAATTATCTCCTGAGTTCAGTAATTCTTCAGTAATAAATATTTTAAGCCCAGAAAGAAAAGTTTCATGTAGCTATCAACGATAAGTAGAGTTTCGTATTTCAAAAAGGTTTGGGAATAATTGGATGGATCAAGTAAGAAATAGCTCTTAATAGGAGACAAATTGGTTGGCGTCAGGAAGGGCATCTGGCCAAGAAATTCCTCACTGCTAAATAAAAGTCCCTCTGAAGGACATTGTCTGAGCCCCAATTGCTGTGGGAAAATGACGTTAAAACTAAAAAAAAAAAGGAAAAAAAAGGAGACATATTTAACGGACAATGAACATAGGGCGTCAAATGTTAAATTTAAAGCCATCACATCAAACTGGTACCTGCACTGCATAATATGACATGACACTGTTAAGTAATAGCAAGTAAAGCTTTCACAAAAACAGAGCATTTACATTCAGCACCGGTCAAGGATTAGAACAAACAATGAATGGCGTCAATGAAGTCACGTTTCATTAGATTTAAGGATCAGTGTGCAAAACACAACAAGCAGAATGGACGGTACTATTTTAGGGCGTGGACATAACAGAAAGAAAAAGAAAAAGATCATCAATGATAAATAGTTTACAATTATATAGAATAAATAAACTAGAAAATAAGTCAACCACTTCAGAACTCCACCCCTGGAGTGTTTGTGGGCTATGTGGCGTAGGATACCATCCAAACTTTACCCTACAAAGGCAACTAAGTTGTAATGTTTGCCAAAACAAGCTTCAATTAGTGGTGCTCCCCCAACACCCTAACCTTTAGAGACTTTATGTCATCATGACTGTCTTCTCTCAAGCAAGGGCATGGCTGGTTAGGGCTAGAAACTTTAGAAATTATTTTCTGGTCTGCTTTTGTACTTCGTGGAATACATTACTGCAGACGGAAATACCATGTGTATTCACTTCGGCCCAGCCTGCCAAAACAGCCGTTGTCACTGCTCATTGAGCGATCTGGCGGAAAATTGAAAACCCGGCAATTAATTTCTCGCTTAATCAGGATAATTATTATGTCGAACTTTGTATAATGGTTTTAATACATGTACCAATCTTCCACATAAAATTTGGTTTCATTTGGGGCAGCGATCTCAATTTGCACCAACTTGGCCTGTTCTCTGTCGCGGCCCGACTAGGCCGAATCATAACAGGTCCGAAATGTCAAAGCAATCTTTTTTGCAAGAATATCCATCCCACCATGAAATAAACGATTG
>RDPX01000120.1:1779463-1794797 GCA_003991215.1 Morbakka virulenta
TACAAATACAAATACAAATACAAATACAAATACAAATACAAATACTAATACTAATACTAATACTAAAGCCGTGGCTTAATGGTCGGTGCAGTTGCACTAACCATTAAGCCACTGCTTCTCGACAGCTTTTATTGAATGGTTGACTCAAAAATGGTGCTTATCTCAGATACTTCTAATTGAGGATACGAAGGAAAAATTTGATATAATATTAACCATCTCCTCACTTTTCGTGACTACAGTCACATGTGGAATTTTGGATATGATTGGATTCCTCTCAGCAAGACCTATTATTTTTAATCAAGACAGACATATAAACTATCTAATTACTTTAAATTAAATTTAAAAGTAGCTTATTGGGGGGCACATGGCACATCCATTCCCGAGCCTACGAAATCAGGGAACTTGGGGGCACCCCAACAATTCGTTAAATATAAAAACAAGAATGGAAAGTTTTTTATGAACTACATAAAATTGCATGTGTCTATTATTCGAATATCTACCAAACTTTAAAAATAACAACTTTTATTTATAGGTTTGAAGATACTAAAATAAAAGCAAATAACTCAAAAGACGATAATTTTTATTGTTTCTTCGAATTTGCCAATACATCGAATGTTTTTTTAAATAAAAGAATGACCTAACTTTGAAAATGTTTAAGTTTGTTAAAAAAGGTTCCCAATCGAGCATTTTTTTTTCATTGGAGCAGAGACAACACAAGTGAAGAGATCGATGAAGACACAAATATGAAAAAATAAGAAATAACTAAATACTTTCATTCTAAAATTGAAAACAATACTACTACTAGCATGAAAGCTAACATCACTGCAACCATAAGAAACAGCATCACTGCTACTTTTGCTGAGACCACTTCTGCTACCACCAGTACAATTTCTCCTGTCGCGACCTTTGATGCTGAAATAATTTCACCAATTCGTCGAAATCCAGGGTATGAATTATTAACGAACAAAATTGGGTAAACAAAAATATTTTGCAAATCTTAGTGGTTTTCTGCATTTAGCTGGTATGCTTTGTTTAATTTTCTCTAACCCACAGAAAAGCAAATTCAGAACATGCGTCAAAAAGAAACTGCCTTCATTTGAAGTGGTTTTTGAAAGAAAGCCACGGAGTATTTTTCGTAACATCAAAGCTTGGAAAACCATGAAACTACTGTTTCCTTCGAAATCACTTCAAATTCTTACGGAGACATTTTCGAGATGATTCAAGAAAGCTTCAAATCACAGCGAGTTTAACAAAGGAAATAGTTTATTCACCAAATTTACAGTATCGTCTCCCTTCAAGAGGTTCCCTTGAAGGGAGGCAATGGAAACAAAAATTTAGATCGACGTTTTGCTCCCCCTATGCAATAGACAACCCCACTTCTTTTAATCTCAAAAAGTATTATCATCATGATTATCAAAATGAGATTATGAGTATTATGGCAAGACTAATATTGAACCAAAAGCTCTTAACGATCCAGCAAAGCCCTTTTTTATGCACTTCTAGACCATGGATATACAGACCTATTGAATAAAGAACAAGTATCAATAAAGGTACGCTCTGTAAATAAAGAAGAGTTTATAACAAGTAAGGATTTCTTCGGATTTTATGAGATACCTGATGTTAAAAGTGAATCAGTTGTAAATCGAATCAAAGATGCATTAGTGCCAATGCAATTGCCTCTATCAAAACAGCGCAGTCAGACGAACGACGGTACAGGAAATATGATGGCGAAAAAGTCTGGTGGTGCCAAGAGAATCACTGATTTACAGTCTAAAGCGTTAGACAGACATTGTCATGACCATTCTTTGAATTTGGTTGTGAAAGATGTAACCTCGCGAAGTGACATTTTGAGCAACATGATGCGGACAACAGCCAGCGAATTAACAATATTCGTGAAACATTCTTCAAACAGAGAAAATACTTGGGGACATACAATTAAACATTGAAGATGTTGAGAGAGATTCACATCGCTTCATTACCACAGAAAACCTTTGTCCTACCAAGTGGAGGGTGAAAGCAAAATCCTACACCAAGGTGAAAATTTTTTAGGATAAATCATTTCAGCTGCTTCAAAGTTGACTCTATGAGGGGGTATAAAACCTTGATGTAAAATCACGCAGAATTTGTTGCCAGTCACAAATGACAAAATTACTGGAAGGATGTAGGATATACTGTTGATGTGTATCACAATGTGGATGTGTAAACATCAACAGTATATCCTACACCCTTCCAGTAATATGGCTTCCAGCACTGAAGAAAGAAACACAAAAAAACACAACATAGGTATGGCGCCACTTCCCGAAACAACTCCAGCCCTGTCCACACCCACGTCCGCACTACCGAAGTAGAAATTTCAGTAGCCTGACGATGGGAGAAGTAGCTCTCAAAACGTAGCTCAGAAAAAGCTTACGACTCATGACATGGTAAAGCTCAATATTCAATGTTCAATATTTTCTTACTGGTAAGCCCGGTTTATTCTCTCCATATTATTCTCACTTTTCGCTAACTCGATCTCCTCTTTTGATGACATTCTTTCCATTCCGCCCATGAACCATAATTCTGAAAAATTAGATACCTGTTCTGTGGGAATGACTGAGGCTAATTGTTTGTTTCAGTTTACTAATGAAATCCTTCACAGGCATTCCATAAATTTGAACTCATTGTGTACTGAGTTCACAGACGATTGCTTGCGAACAAGCAAAATGGACTGATCAGGTCAACCGTATTTCTAAGGTCATTCATTTTTTGTCTTTTGAATCAATCATCACACTCATCGCTATCTTGTCTACCTCTCCTACATTTTCTTTCCGCCATTCACCAATAATTTCATCCCATGTTCCCAAGAAGTACATTGGATGGGGGTATGGAGAGGTCGTTTTCTTTTGGAGGTTTATTTTGCTTTAAGACAAATCGATTCTTCTTCTTACGGAAGTCTCCGTTTATTGGCGAACCAATCATTTTCACTTTTTGATGTGTATGGGGGACGAAGTATTAATTATTGATGAATTGAAGGTAGATTCAAATAGGATGCGAAAACTATTTGACTTTTCTGACAATTCATATGCAGTACACACAATGCTAATTTTTAAACGGATTCAAGAATGCGTGACTAATAGGTTTTAATAAATGAACTTAGTTATTTTCGGTATTTGCAAAGTGCTAACGACTTTTTTATCTCTGTCTTAACAACAAAAGCAAAACAAATCAATAAGAAGAAGTGATTCTTTTAACTGGGGTGTATTTAAGTGTAATACTCGATGTTATTGTCCACTGCTATTTCTAATGACCAGTAGAGAATAATAACCAATGGTCAGTATAATGCATTCTGGAATGGCTTTATTTAACTATATGTTGTTAAAAGAGCTACTGCATTGTGTATTTTAATTAGTGCTAATAATGTTTTGTGTGAGCTCTGAGTTGTGGTCGCAAAGCGACACTGTACTGCCTCGACTTTCGATTTTTCCAAATTTGTTACATTATATTGTTTTACTCTATGACTGGAGCTCTACACTAAATTATGCTTGTAATTAAACGTTTTTGCAGGAAATATAAAAAGAGCGCTACCGATAAGAATTCAAAAAAAATCATTTCTTTCTTGTACCGCTCATGAAGATTGCCATCGCGTTAATGAATGTTTGGTCGTTTTCTGCAGAGATTCCTGCGTCCAGAGATTTCAGCCATACCATGAATCTATTTCTTCTGGCTGCTATTCTCTGAAATTCTCCTTCTCTCTGCTACCCTGGTGGGTATCATCTTTATCGTTTCAATGTTCTTAAGGACACGTGTGTCTTTCACTTCATCTATTCTACCATTTTAATGCCCTCCTTTCTGTCCTCCTTTTCATGATAAATTTATCTTTAAAAAAATAAGATTGTTTTTTAAGAAATTATAAACTGTATTTGTGAAGAATATATATTTCCCCTTTATGAAAACGACGAAAGACGTAAATTCTCAAAATTTTGTGTCTTTCGCACGTCTTCTATCGACACATTGTTTGACTTTGCAAACTGCTTAGTTCTGTATTTTAAGATACTGAATACCAAAATATTTAGATTTGGCAACATGCTTTAGAACTGTCTTAGGTTAATACCAGTAACAGTAAAGGTGACTAAGCGAGTTATTACAATTAACTAAAAAGGTCTCAAAGATATTGGTTTAATTTTTCATTATTTGCACAGGGTTAGATTTGCAAAACTCTTTTAAGCACAACATCAAAAAAATATTCTTTGAAAAGGTCCAGAAGAAAGAGAGAGATATCTATGTGTATTACTAAATATTCTATTTTCTTTACAGCACGGTTATTGATATTGTTTCCATTGGGTAATCATAGATTGTTAGAGATATAGGGCTACTCAATGTCTGTCTCCTGTTATATGTTACATGTCCATTTACGTTACAAGGGGCCATAATGAAAATAAAGTCTTCATTATCTGTATTATGCTACCCCTGCCACCGTTTCTCTAGATTACCGTCCCGCCTCTTTGTTTCGTTCTTTTTTGTTTCTGTTTACTCTTATTTTTTAACTATTTTGGATAACATCATGTATTAAGTTTTTAACATTTACCTTTGAACATTTGTATTTTTTTTGTTAGTGGCGAATAAATACATACATACATACATACATANTATTTTCGGTATTTGCAAAGTGCTAACGACTTTTTTATCTCTGTCTTAACAACAAAAGCAAAACAAATCAATAAGAAGAAGTGATTCTTTTAACTGGGGTGTATTTAAGTGTAATACTCGATGTTATTGTCCACTGCTATTTCTAATGACCAGTAGAGAATAATAACCAATGGTCAGTATAATGCATTCTGGAATGGCTTTATTTAACTATATGTTGTTAAAAGAGCTACTGCATTGTGTATTTTAATTAGTGCTAATAATGTTTTGTGTGAGCTCTGAGTTGTGGTCGCAAAGCGACACTGTACTGCCTCGACTTTCGATTTTTCCAAATTTGTTACATTATATTGTTTTACTCTATGACTGGAGCTCTACACTAAATTATGCTTGTAATTAAACGTTTTTGCAGGAAATATAAAAAGAGCACTACCGATAAGAATTCAAAAAAAATCATTTCTTTCTTGTACCGCTCATGAAGATTGCCATCGCGTTAATGAATGTTTGGTCGTTTTCTGCAGAGATTCCTGCGTCCAGAGATTTCAGCCATACCATGAATCTATTTCTTCTCGCTGCTATTCTCTGAAATTCTCCTTCTCTCTGCTACCCTGGTGGGTATCATCTTTATCGTTTCAATGTTCTTAAGGACACGTGTGTCTTTCACTTCATCTATTCTACCATTTTAATGCCCTCCTTTCTGTCCTCCTTTTCATGATAAATTTATCTTTAAAAAAATAAGATTGTTTTTTAAGAAATTATAAACTGTATTTGTGAAGAATATATATTTCCCCTTTATGAAAACGACGAAAGACGTAAATTCTCAAAATTTTGTGTCTTTCGCACGTCTTCTATCGACACATTGTTTGACTTTGCAAACTGCTTAGTTCTGTATTTTAAGATACTGAATACCAAAATATTTAGATTTGGCAACATGCTTTAGAACTGTCTTAGGTTAATACCAGTAACAGTAAAGGTGACTAAGCGAGTTATTACAATTAACTAAAAAGGTCTCAAAGATATTGGTTTAATTTTTCATTATTTGCACAGGGTTAGATTTGCAAAACTCTTTTAAGCACAACATCAAAAAAATATTCTTTGAAAAGGTCCAGAAGAAAGAAAGCGATATCTACGTGTATTACTAAATATTCTATTTTCTTTACAGCACGGTTATTGATATTGTTTCCATTGGGTAATCATAGATTGTTAGAGATATAGGGCTACTCAATGTCTGTCTCCTGTTATATGTTACATGTCCATTTACGTTACAAGGGGCCATAATGAAAATAAAGTCTTCATTATCTGTATTATGCTACCCCTGCCACCGTTTCTCTAGATTACCGTCCCGCCTCTTTGTTTCGTTCTTTTTTGTTTCTGTTTACTCTTATTTTTTAACTATTTTGGATAACATCATGTATTAAGTTTTTAACATTTACCTTTGAACATTTGTATTTTTTTTGTTAGTGGCGAATAAATACATACATACATACATACATATATATATACATACATACATACATATATACATACATACATACATACATACATACATACATACATACATACATACATGCACAGGGTTAGATTTGCAAAACCGAACTGTGAAGCTGTTATGGAAACTTGAAACCTGAGCAAAAATATTGTTTGCTCTTGCTTGAAAAGCTATTATACCACCCTTCAAGTCAAACATGAATAAGCAGGTGTGAAACAAGTTCCACTTAGAATAATAAATTTATTCAATTTGCAATCATTATGCCCAACACTATAAAAATGATTTAGGTAGAAAGACAAGAATAAACTATAGCATGGGATGTTACGTCTCGTTTGTCATTTGCTAACAGGTAGATGGATATTAAACATTTGTGTGCATTTCAAGCAATATAGAAGATTCTATCATATGGCAGATATCATATTTCAATAGTGAACTCTATAAAGCCTATCAATATGGATTCAGCATGGTAATTGCAATATTTCCAACTTTTTTTAGGGTGGTGAAATAGTTGGGGTTAGAAATATCAAGAATATTAATTTTTAAAATCCTTTTCTTATGTCTGCATTATATGTTGTATATTTGTTTATACATATATATATATATGTGTGTGTTTATATATATATGTATATATGTATATATATATGTATATTATACATGCATATATATGTATATTCTATATGTATATTTATGTCTAAGGCTTTTCTGGGGAAGGAGGATTTTCCATGTACCATACGAGGGCTTATTCATCAGTATATAAGTGCTTCAGTTAAATTTCTTTTGCATTGAGTCGAGGCAGATAAACAAGGCAAAGATCTCTGGGATACAGCCTCAGAAACCGTGTGTCAGTAATGTAAACCAGTACATAGTATTTTTGCCAAAAAAACTCCTGGTCTGGGGTGAAAAGAAACAGCAAAATTATTCTGTTTGCAAATCTCTTTTACTTTCGGAGAATCAGCATAATTGCAGAGAAAAGGATCACACAATACAACTGGCCATTACAAGAAAAGAGCATTGAAGACTTAATTGGCAAGTTGCCAATATGTTTTTCACCCTTTTTTAAACGGTTGTGATCAGTGCCAGAGATCTGTGCAATTACGGGAAACACAAGCAGTCTTTCACACAATAACACTGCCAGCTTTGTACAGACTGGAATGTAGCTTATTGGTCCTTCCACAGACCCCAGGAATACAAAATCAATATATCATTGTTTACACAGACCACGTAACAAAGTGGCTTCCAGCATCTGAGTGATGCCTTGCAGCTGAACTCACAATTGGTTGATGATCCTCCAGACTGGCCAACTTAGCTCATTTCCAGTCGAAGGTTTTTGTGAGGGGACGACACCTCGGCTAGCCCTTGTATTAGACATCTTGTTCTCATTCCATCCAGAGGCCTGTTCCTCAGTTATGACTGTATCCACCGACGTTGTAAGTGTTTGTATACAGTCCATAAAGCTACTCCTAGATGATAGCCTCTTTCATGTTGCTTGGTTATGGCAGAGCTGGTGCCATTCCTCATGCTCTTGCTTCTTGCGTTGATTGCTGTCTTGTACTTTCCGTCGGATATTGGGTGGTGCAATACCGGCGAGTGCATGGAATCATGGTACGAATGTGGTCTTTAGGCATCTGGTCACTATTCTATAGGTGTCATTTTGGGTTGGATCGATCTTGTGAACATGGCAGGATCTGAACCAAGTAGAGCTGACGTATTCGGCTGATGAGAGACAAAGGCTAAGAGCAGTTGTGCAGACAGTCTTGGGCTCTGAGCCCCATTTACAGCTCACATGTTTGCACAACAGGTTTTTTCTTGTTGATACCTTGCCTCTGAGCTTGGTTACCTGGCCTTTGAAGGAGAGGGTTTGATCGAGAGTTACTCCCAAGTAGACTGGGTTAGGGTCGCTTTTTATTTGGTGGCTTTCTCAGGAAACATTTACCTATCGGTAGGCTTCTCAGTTCTTCAAATGGAAGCTGCAGAGTTTTGCTGGGATTGTGTTTGAGATGCTTAGCTCTGTAGTATACTAGCCTCTTTGTGAAAGCGTCTTGTATCGTGTTTTCGACATTAGTAGCTTTTTTTCAATCGTTGCTGGAATGCGAGATAGTTCTTGTTGAGAGCTCTCTTCTGCAGCTCCCTTTCCTCGTTGACTTTAATGGCTAATCGTCGGTCAAAAGGAGTTCCTGTGGAGCAACTCTGCGTATTCCTCCGAGATTGTGTTCGTGATAGTGATAAACGGCAGAGGACTCAGGGTTGACCCTTGGTGCAACCCGGCCTAACTTCAAAAGGAGATGACTCCCCACCACCCGTGATTGTCATGGTTTCGCAGAATGCGTTAAGGCTTCTGACTACTCACACGAGCTTTTCGCTGACTCCTATTTCTTGGAGGCAACAATAGACCAATTACATAGGGATTCTGTCATAAGCCTATTACAGGTCCACAACACTAGTGTCGGGGGTCCTTATGCCCTCTAGAACCTTTTTTCACAGCTGCTGCAGGATAACGAAGGCGTCGTCCATAAATTGTCACCTACCTATCTTAATCTCTTTACCAGGATCCTCTCGAAGAGGTTCATTGCATGTTATAGAAACTTTATTCCTCTGTAGTTGTTACATTACAAATTTTCTCCCTTTTGCTTGTTGATAGGGATCAACAAGCTTCTGTCTAGTCACTCGGAATCACTTCTTCATCCCATATCCCTGACAGCACCTCCGTCAGCCATGTTACACGTTCTTTCCCTAAGGCCTTTAGCATGCCACTTAAAACCCCTGATGTACCAGGCGCTTGCCCTCCTTTCGTGGCTTGCAATGTACTTCTCACTTCTTCTTTGGTTATGTGGTATTCTAGACCTTCAAATGGATCTACCTCTTTCAACTTCTCCCGTAGATTCTTTGAATTCACACGCTACGATGATTGTTCTCTCTACCAATTTTTCAAGAACGTGCCCTTCCTCTGATAGCACACGATTATATAAATTTAATATATTTTTATGTCTTATTAAGTCAGCAGGTTCAATACCACAAAGAATTGGAAGAACATCAGTTGAATTCGATTTTATACAGCCACTCACTAGTCTCAAGCATTCATTAAGTGCAACATCAAATTTATTGCAGTGATGGCTTTAGCTTTAAAGAGGAGAACTATATTCAGCAGCAGAGTAACACGAGGCCACAGCAGATGACCTCAAAGTAGAGAAATCAGCATCCCACCGATTGCCAGCAATACGCCTTAGTAGGTTACATCGCTTGGTAACTTTACAAGAGACTTCTATCAAATGATGTTTGTATGAGAGAGAGAGTACGGTCTAGTGTGACACCAAGGTACTTGGGAGTTTTCTCATAAGGTAACCACATACCAGAAATTGAGACATTGAGTTCATAATCAGCTCTTCGATTAGCAAGATGAAACACGCTGGAAACAGTTTTGGTGATATTCAGTTTGAGTCTCAATTTTTGAAGTATTCGCTGATGATATCCATATTTCGTGACAATGTTCTTTCAATTACATCAAACTTCTTATGACAAGTCTCAAGGGGTATATCGTCAGCGTAGATGTATTTTTTACTGATAGGTGTAGGTATATCAGGTGTGTACAGGTTGAAAAGAAGTGGAGCAATGACTGAACCTTGTGATAAACAATTAGTTAAGGTTCGGCAGCGTGATTTCTTTGCACCCACATGTACATAAAACCGCCGCTGTGATATAATGGTCATAATGACACGAACCATTTCCTTGGATGGTATTGTTCTCAACAATTTCAGTGTAAGCCCACGGTGCCACAGTGTCACAGGCTGCAGAAAGGTCAACAAAGACAACTCCTGCCTTAAGTTTCTTCTCAAAAGGATATTGAATGTACTCTGTAAGTAATACAACTTGTTCCTGGGAAGATCGACTTGGCCGGAAACCTGCTCGTTCCTTGGGTAAGGTCGTTTCAGTGATTGGTTGTATACGATTGTAAAGTAATCTCGTTACGTACAAGAGTGGCAATACCATGCTTAGAGTGTTTGATTGAACCAATGAGAGAAAGGCCATATATCTTGATTTTATCGTCGTTGGTGGCATGTGTTTCTTGTAGTAGAATAACGGAAATTGAATTGTCCATGGCGATTTTTTGAATGACTTCACATTTTGGTTGTGTAAGGCCTTCCACATTTAATTGAAGGATAGATGGACCAGATGGTTCATGTATCTTTGACATGTCGTTAGATTGTCTAGTTTATCTCTGTTGTTCAGGTATTGGCATTACTTTCCCAAAGTTAGGTTGGTACTTGCAGCACGAGGAGGTTGCCAATATCCAGCCCAATATTAAGGTGCAGAAAGTGTTTCAAAACACAGCAGATCACAGCCAGGTCACAGAAGGCTTTTTTCTGGTATTTTTATTAGTGTTAATTTGTGGTTTTTATGTACTTGACATGGTCATTAAGTGTTAATTTGCACTTAGTAGCGGCAGGCTCGTTTGCACATATCAGTTCTCTTGTGATGTGTACATGTCGTCAGGGGGACATGAACAATATTCAATTATAATTCAATTATTAAATTATAACTTGCACAGATCAATGTTCTCGCTTAACATTTTTGTTGGGAGAGAGTTGATTTAGATCAGATGAATTTATTCATGGTGCCTTTGTTTTGATGATGGATTTTATTTTTCAGTTGTATAAATAAATGATGGCTTCAAGATCCTGCAAAAATCATCTGATTGCTTTTCTTACATTTGAGGTGAATACAAAACTATAGACAACAGAAAGTCTATAACAGACTTTCTGTTCTCTAACTTGTGCATATTTTGGAATAAAGCAAGCAAACTAAAACAAACCATTGGCTCCTCATGTTGTTTGCAAGACATTTGTAGAAAGGCTGAGACAATGGACAAGTGGGACCAGATAGCCAATGGGATTTGGGATACCAATGGTTTGGAGGGAGCCTACAAATCAACGTTGACGACTGTTAGTTGTGTTCAATAAATGTAAAAATCTTTGAGTTTCAAAAGTTTTCCATCAACAATTCGACCAGTAGCTCATAGTGCTGATATTCCTATTTCTGAGTTTAATAAGTTGCCTGATCTCTCCATTGATGAACATTCAGACAAGGAGCAACATGATTACCAAGAACGTATTGATGTTGATGATAATGATGATGATGATGATGACGAGGACTTTGCATACTCTTCCACACCAGTACTATGTGATCAGAAGAATCTGAGTGACTTGATAAGGGACCATGGTTTATCCAAGGAATCTTCTGAAGTATTAGTATTACGACTAAAAGGTCGAAATCTTTTACAGCTTGGTACTGAAATCAATTTTTATAGAACACGTGATAACGAGTTTGTGCCGTTTTTTGACGATCAACATAACTTTATTTCCTGTAAAGATATTTGTGGTGTACTGATAAAATTACATGTTACGGAATACTTTCCTGCTGATTGGAGGTAATTTATGTACAGTTCAAAAAGAAGCCTGAAATATGTTCTTCTGCACATTACTAATGTTAATAGATCAATACCGATTGGTCATTCTACAAACCTGAAAGAGAAATATGATGCAATAAAAATTGTATTACAGTTTATCAAATATAACCACCACCAATCGGTGATATGTGTAGATTTGAAGATGGTGAACTTCTTCCTTGGGCAACAAAGTGGTTACACGAAGTACCCATGCTTTCTTTGTTATTGCGAAAGTAGAAATAAACTAAATCACTGGACTAAAATGTACTGGCCAGTAAAAGATCGACTTAATGTTGGGGGAAAGAATGTTATTGTTGAGCAATTGATACCGCGTAATAAAATAGTGTTTCCTCCTCTGCAAATGAATCCAGAGCTTATGAAACAATTTCTTAAAGCACTGGATAAAGATGGTGATTATTTTCAGTATATTTGTAGACGTTTTTTAAGCCCAAGTAATGAAAAGTTGAAAGGTGGTAGATTTGATGGACCCCAGATTCGACAGTTGATGAGAAATAAGAACTTTTGTGACTCAATGAATGAAGTGGAGTTAACTGCGTTGTTATAATTTGTAGACGTTGTTAAGAACTTCCATGGAAACTATAAAGCTGACAATTACAAAGAAATTGTAAATGGATATGATATTCAGATTCAGCACGCTCAAATTACAAATTACAATATACAGTTGAAACATTTCCGGCCCTACGTCAAAAACTTTTTTTTCTTGACCTGTGTATTTGTTACAAAACCTTGAATTGTAAAATGTCCTATGTCAATGACAACATCGTATGTTTCCAAATATTCTTTCTAATGCATAAGTTATACAACTGTAACCTGGGTTTATTAAATCAATGTCTTGGTTATATTCTCGAAGAACATCCTCAGTTGTATTTAACTCATTAAACAAATGATATACTAATGTTGAAAAATCATTGCACTTTTTAGAATTAATTATGCTATCAGTATTTAACTCTCTAATAAAATGAAATGTATCTTTTAAATATTTTTTTAAATCATAGGATTAATTGACATTTATATTAGTGTTGCATATGATTTTTAAGTGAAAGATTGTGGTCTACTGAATACCATTTATTACAAAGTAAATCATGATGAAGTTTAATATCTTGATCTAAAATGAATTTTTCCTTATAAAGAGCTAAAAAAGCAACTAATCCTTTAATACCTGCTCTACCATTTGGATTTGTTTCTCCAGAGGTCATTTGAGTAGATCCTGGTGATCTTCTAGCAGTAAAATTACACAGTTACTTATCATCACACCATACACTGGATTTGTTTCTCCAGAGGTCATTTGAGTAGATCCTGGTGATCTTCTAGCAGTAAAATTACACAGTTACTTATCATCACACCATACACTGGATTTGTTTGTTCCTGCTAGAACATTTCAATGAATTGATAAACAACACCATTTATCTAATTCACCAGCATTTGCTTTATTCTGTTAATTAGGAATAGGTGTTTTTGACGATAATTGAAACTATTTGTTCCAATGATAAAAAGATCATTTGTTGCACCACCAATTAATATATCTCCTGATGGCGAAATAACTACTAATTTATCCCAGCATCCATCATAATGACCAAATGAAACATTTCTTGTTATATATGCTCCTGAATAATAAATCAGTTTATTTACGATAAATCCATAAAAAATATCTTGTGCATGTAAACTTGACTATTGAAAATAACATTTAAACCAATATCACTTTGCATTCGCTGACTACAGTTGAACTTTGTACATATAATGGGTTGCTCTGCATCAGCCGTTTGCTCAGCATTATTTTGTGCTAACGCTTGGTCATATATTTTTGATACTCTCAATGTTGAAAGACTATTAATACACTGAAGAATTAGATCGGTCTATTTCGTAAATACTGGTTCTATAAATTGTATAGTATTCCCAAACCTGTGTTTCTACTAATTTTTCGTAAAAACATACATTTAAGTAATCTTTGAACACACTACTACTACTAAATTTTGGAGGATATTGAAGACCAAATAAATCAAAATTAATCATATTAAAATCATCATTTTTTAATTTACCACCCGTATCTAAATCCAAGAATTTAGTTGCAGCATAACCAAGAGATAAAACATCCGAATAAAGAAACGGATTTGGGACATTACTAATTCTGTAATTAGCAACCCATTTATTGGATTCTTTTCAAATAACATCATTTGTTGTAATATTTTTTGTAAATTATCCATCAAAAATACCCATTTTCTATATTTCTAGGTTATATATTTTAAAAGAAACTTATTAATGAATAATTCATTCTGAGTAGTATCTCTAATATCAAATATTCTAATCACATCATAATAATACTTACCTTTAGACAATTGACGATTTAAAAAAGAGCATAATAACCACAAAACACAGATAAATAGTCTTGAAATTGACCACTGTTATAAATATAATTCAGTTTAATTGATTAGATAACTCAACAACTTCCATACGACAATTCAATCACAAATTGTCAAAAAAAGATGATATTAGATTTGACTGACATTCCACACCACTGAGTTTCAGATTCTTGGGTATCATCTAGGTCTATGAAATAAGACCCTTTATTAGTTAGAGAAGATATTTTATCTCTAAAAAGAATATTGATAAAACTTTTAATCTGAAGGCTTTTAATTCATTAAATCAGATCAATATTTAATAATGGTTTATTAACAAAAATTGGTTTTATAATATTGTTCCTAATCAAGGAATACCTTTGAAAGCTAAATTTTAGCCAAGAATCAGCCCCGAACCTTTTTTGAACTCTTCTTTTTCTATTAACACCATTACTTGAAAATAGATGTTGATAAGGTAGTAACATATAGGAACCTCTGAAGGTTTATTTTCTAATCCTCTAGGTGGTTGTTTTTAGGTCTGTTCTAAAGAACACTACGTTTAGATCTGTTTTGAATACCTTTACCACTTAAACCATTTCATAGTATTGGGGTACCACTTGATGTTAATAGAGTTCCAGGGAAACCACCAGTCATTTGTTTTATTTGATTTAATTATATACGAAGTACCATTTTTAATTGCTATTATAAGTTCTTTTTTCTGATTCGTAGTTAATACGTTTTTATGATTAATCAATTGATTGATTTTATCTTGTGAAATTAGGTAACCACCTTTCTGATTTGATCTTTTTCTAAGCATTTTATCAACACCAAAGGATTCAAGTGCTAAGTAAGTAAGTTTTTATTTGCCACAAACATAAAATGAAAAATGTTTACAAATGTTTTAAAAAAAGAAAGGCCTAGAAAGTCAATATATTACAATTTAAAGTTAATTTACAAACTTTTGTACGAATTAATACTAAAAAGAATGTTGCATAAAAATATTATAATTTGAATTAAAAAAATGACAGAAAAAAAATCACCCCTAATTGAAGTGGCAGGGATAACATTAAAAGGTCAAACTGACCTTATTTCCATAATGGTCCCTTGTACAGCACCAGTTGTAAAAGCAGAAAGTTTTTTTTATGCAACCTTTTTTCATTGTTGTCTGTATTTTAGTCTCGAATTGTTGGAAAACAATGATCCACTTTCTTGATTAATATAAATTATTTGTGTTTTATAAATCTCCAAATCTATTCTTTTATTTAATGATTTTGCTTTTTTGATTCTATTAATTTATGTTTTAATTAACATCAATGCATCTTATGCAGATAATTCATTATTTATTAGTCTCAGAGTAATAGGAGCCTTATTAAGAAGAGCTTTAGCAAGTTTTGTTTTTTGATTTCAACTAAGAGTTACGCTGTATTTTGG
>RDPX01000120.1:1798380-1811571 GCA_003991215.1 Morbakka virulenta
AGAATTTATAGTTTTATTGGACAAAGTTTTTAAAGTTTCTATCTAAATGAAGAATGATTTTATATTATTGTATATATCTAATTTTAGCTTCTAGATTCAAATTAAACTGACAACACTCCAAACTCTCACGCAGGATTAGCATATCACATACAATCTTCCAAGTTAAACTTCAGTGGATCGATCGAGGTTTTAAATTTTTCAGATTTCAAATTTGTGAGTAAATGAGATATCTCAAATACTTTTTTGTTATTTTCCTTTTAAGCTTAAAACAGGACCCATTTGACAACAGAAGTTTTTGTAAATATGTATGTATTTCTAAAATTTTTGAATTGGTTATCCTGTATAAATTTCGTAAATAATAATAATAATAATAATAATAATTCCATAGACGATTTTCCCTCTTAAAATGAAAGGAATATGATATGTTGAGAACTAAATATTAAAAACAGGCAGATGTATATCATATCAAGTGCAAACTACGCAAAAGTGTCCTAGGATACAAAAGATGTGCAACCAACCTGAATGCTTGTGTTGAAACACCTAACAATTTCATTAAACTTTAAACATCATCACAGTCTGTAAAGAATCAAAATCTTACAGGACTTAGTAATACTGCTCTGATTTGCTGGTCAGAATTAACAAATCTTTTAACAACACAAAAATAGTCTATAACGGGTTCCTTAGCTGAAATGGTGGTCAAGGACTTACTGCTTGTAAATGTGGTCAAAACTAGTGCGTACAGCACAATTATATTCAATCTTCAACAGTAATTGTGAAACTTTTGTGTACCTCGATTGGTTTTTATGTTATGCGTTTCAAAGAGCTTTCAGAAATAAAATCCAACTTCCAGAATTTGAGCTGAATTTGATCACCACACTGTTTGAATGGAATTTAAAGACTATGTTTAGTTTAAGTATGATTTGAAGGTCTATTTCTTAGAGGTGAAAGTATAAAAGTCTCCGAGAGGCCTAAGAATTTTATGTCTGCCTTTTCCCGTCACATCCACCACACCCAAATTAAACAGCAAATGAGTTGTAGACATTGGCAAAATAATAGAATAATCCATAAATTTTTAGTGATTGAAAGATCCAGAGAAGAACGGAAGATGAAAAGGGCTACCTACATCACCATAGTGACACTGAGTCTTGATTCCATATTTTTGCTTTCAGGTCGGGAGAAAAATTAAATATATCGGTATTAAAGCAATTAAAAGTACCGAACAGAACCCAATAAAGTTACAAAAGCCGCTTTAAGAACAAAGCTAATGTAGTATCACCTTACTTGATTCTTAAGAACACAGCAATTATTATCTCACTTGATTCAAGTGAAATAATAAACTCCCATCTTGTTGACTAGCAATCCAATCACCAAAAGAATTTCTTCTGCAAGACATTTACTGTTATTTTCACTCAGACCACCAAGTCAGGTAACTCTTTTTAATTACTTTTCTTACAGGAGGCATGTGATCAATTGGTGTAGTCTATTGAGCCTCCTACAATAGCATGGGCCCACAGTTTACTGAAATTTGAAATGTTTTAAAAATTTGATGAATGAAAGCCGAATTAAAAAAAAATCAAAATGGAAATTCTTGGAAAGAAATGTTTGCATTCCAATTTCAAAAAACCTGACTGGAGCTTGAAAATTCTGAACTTTATGGACTCAGAGGATGCCATAGATGTAAGAGCTTTATCATGTCATGAGTCGTAAGCTTTTTCTGAGCTACGTTTCAAGAGATACTTCTCCCATCGTCAGGCTACTGAAGTGATTAGGTACAGCTCTTTTATACTTAAAAATTCTTGATTTTATGGACTCAGAGGAAGGCACAGATGTAAGAGCTTTATCATGTCATGAATCGTAAGCTTTTTCTGAGCTACGTTTCGAGAGATACTTCTCCCATCGTCAGGCTACTTAAATGATTAGATACGGCTATTTTCTACTTTGGTAGTGCGGACGTGGGTGTAGACAGGCCTGTTGTTGTTTCAGGAAGTGGCGCCATGCCTATGTTGTGTTTGTTGTGTTTCTTTCTTCAGTGCTGGAAGCCATATGGGTGCTGGAAGGGTGTAGGATATACTGTTGATGTGATTGCTACATTGCAAGGAATGGGTTGTTTCTTTTATTTTTCTTGTTGTTATGTTGATTTCTTTGTCTATAATTCTTTTATTTTCCCAGTCAAGGTATAATCCTGTGTCTCAAACTATGCTTGGTATGTCTTAAGGAGGGCTGTTTCAAATGCCCAAATTTACCAAGTTCTCATGTAAATCCAGTTAACCAGCTATATTTCTTTCAAACTTGTGATGGTAACAATTTGCTAGTTGTTGTTGTTCTTCTTCTTTTTCTTTACTTTTTTTCTTCTTCTTCTTCTTCTTCTTCTTCGATATCTGGTGAAATGAGTTGTGGTTGGTGGTAACTCATAAAGCCCAACTGGTTCTGTGCTGGGCTCTTTTTTTCAGACCTTCATAATATCCCTTATTTTTTACGCTGCCCAGCAATGCCATCCTTTTCTGTCCTCTTGGTTTACGACCGTCCCATAATTATGTCTCTCAGTAGACCATTGTGCCTAGGTACTTTGTCAACCTAATTCTTCTGCCTTCCCTGAATGTCACGCAGTAGTAATGTTACCAACCCTTCTTTGCTCTTATGTTCCGTCATCTTACTTTTCCCAACCTTTACCAACAATACGTAAAAACTTTTCAAATGCTTGATATCAACGTTTCTTTGAGTCCAAGTTTCCTCGCCTTACAGCAAAATCCTCCAGAGCAAAGATTAAATCATTTTTTCCCTTTAGATTCTTGTTTAATCTCCTAATCACTCGCTCTATGTTTTGAAAAATGCTGCTTTTGATATTGACATTCATATTCTTATATTGGTCTCGTAGTAACAATCTTCAGTTAGGATTTTACCAAAATATTTGAATGTAAAAATCTGCTCAAGAATTTGTCCATCAATCTAGATGACTACCTTATTCAATTTTATACTCAAATTTCATGACTTCGCTTTTTCGACATTGATCTTCATTCCTTAATCTTCCACCACGTTGTTTGACTGGCTTACTTAGACCATAGGTATACAGATTATTGTACTGTTGATCATTGAAAGTAAATGTCATAGATTAGCAATGAGGTGCGGCATACTCCTCTTTCCAGATTCACAGGCCTTGCCAATGTGACTGTGGTTTTCCTTCCCGGACAACGTCTTGTACTTATCGGCGCCCTGTGTTTGTATCAAGTGGTCGTTAGCTTAATGAGTGGTGCCAATGTTGTAGTATTTGAACGGAAGGTGGATGAAAATAATGCACTTTTTCAGAATGGTTTTACTTTGGATGCTTGATAGATAACAAAAGAAATACCATTGCTACATCACTTGGTGAGAAGGAAGGATAACCACTGCAGTTCTTAGCATTAAGAGAAGCTGGAACAAGCAGTGTGTTGTTAAGGTGATTAGCGAAGGTTGTGACAACACAGTGAACTTTCTCCAAATGAGGTAGAAATTTGCATCTTTTATTCTTTTGCAAAAAGGATTGAAAGTAGTGTGTTTATAGACTCTATGTAGTAAACAAGATATTCTTTATTGCTAGTTGGTACTTGGGTTTATTTTAATAGCAGAGCAGCATTGAGAATTGCTTCAACGCGAAGTGAAGGTGAAATGATGAGGTTTTTTTTTCGTGTCAGAAATTATTAAGGAAAATGCCCTTTGATTTGTCAAAGTATTGTTTTCTATTTCAGTTGAAGAAGGGATTATTTTTCTATGAGAAATTGGGGGTTGAAAAACTAGAGAAGTAGATATCATTTGGTGCAGTTTGTAGGCTTATTTGTCACCGTTGCTACGTCGCAAATGTTGTGCTCGTTGATAATGATCAATATTTGCTAATTACTTCATAATAGTCCACAAAAATAAGATAGTTTGTTTGTGTTTGACAAATTTTAAAGTTTGTGTTTGATGAAAGCAGCCCTGCAGATCTTTAAATTGATTAGATCTTGTAATTTTGTCTAATTAATAGCTTGATGTTTAATGTTGAGATAGCGGTATTGATCTGCTCGACGATGGCAGAGCGAGGTAAAAAAAAAAGTTTTTTTATCACCTGTTTCCTCTTATCTTGTCCATTTGAGATCATGTTCCAGAAAACAACGAGTGTTCATTTTCAAAATTGGAGGAAGTAATATACTCACTTAAGTTTGTTTAGAAAATCACCCTAGTGAAGAAACCGATCATGAAATACCAATTGCACTGCATCAACAAACATGATGCACTATGATGTATTGACCCAGCGCATTGGATTCAGATTAAGGTTGGCGATTTTATGCACACTACTCACAGATGAAGCAAACGAGGGAAGAAAAAAATATACTGATTTTTCTTTTGAGTATAAGTGAGGATCAAAATGATAAGGAAAAGTTGGCCGCAAAGTTCGAAAAAGTGAGAAATTGAGAAAGACGAGGGATTGTGTGGAATTTCACACTTAACAGAGAACGACGAACTCTTAACAATGCCGGTGCTATATTGTACCACCAACGCAGCATGACACGAGTTTATTTATCGAAAGCACAGTGATTATTTTAGATAACATCCGTTATAGGATATCTGTATTTGTCCTATACGTTGCTACATCCAGCAATCTGGCATCGACGTATCGTTGTATTATGAGAATATGGCAACGTACCTTCCATGGTATACCATAACGTGTAGATAACTATATATACATAGGAATATGTATATAGTTATATATATATAATTATATAGCATACACAGTGCTCAATACAGAACTGCAGATCGTGATATAAAATAACGAGAAGAGTGTCACACGAAAGTGCAGTCTTAAGCCTCTAATCCTTATTTTATGATATATATTCACACACACGATTTACACCAGAGACGATTGATTTATTACTTCGCTAAAAAAACCCTATAGAGTAGTCAGTGGCGTAGAAATTGTAGTTTTCTGATAAAAGAAATAAACGCCATCATTGAGATCTGCTATCATTCTTGACAAGCTCGTGTGCAATGGTGATCGTCAGATAATGCTATCCACATACATGAATTTGTTGATCAAGATCTTGAGTATATAAGAAGAAGAAACTGCATTTATTTGTCACAAAAGTGCCTCAGCTTGATAAACCTTTAATAATGAAACACTTCTTTAATATCTTGCATTGGTTGTATGTATTTACACTGGTTATTATCATGAAGTATTTCTCTCCATACTTGGCTTAAAAAGTATAAAGAGAGAAAAACAATGTCCATTTGATCTAGCACCCCGTTATGTTGAAAAGGTTTTCATTAGCATATCCTTACCAACTAATTACAATAAAAGCAAACATAAGAAAGGAAGAAAAACTGAATTTTTTTCCCCCACAGTTTCTGTTCATATCTTATTTCAACAACTCTGGGTAGGGATTTTGAGACAGTTTAAAGTCTACAGCCTTACTATAAGGTGCTATTTTACTAATATATAATACTGTTAGGAATTGATTACCTGTGGCTCAGATCACTTTTATTTCCACCTAAAAAAATTACTTTGCTGGTTTGGATTTCTTAGGGAACAGAGCTTTTTGAGAACATGAAATTGTGACTCCTGGATACCTCAATCTTTCTCATGTTGCTTGTACATAGACATAATATTCATTGGCAATATACAATTTTGGGCTCAGTATGTTGATAAACATAGTAACAAAACAGGGCAATCTTGTTTAACTTTGAACAACGTTTTCACACTTCAGATTATTGGTATTATGTAGTACTCTTAGAGAAAATTATTCAGGATTAAGGATTATTGCCTTTACAATCAGACCTATTCTTTTGTGTTTGTATGCTTGCATAGGATTTTGAGTGAATGCCAGATTTGGTTTGATTTTCTTTTATATTTCAGTAAACTAGATATGACATCTGCAGTCATTTTTATTATAAGAGAATTATCAGTAGATACCCAAATAAGATTTATGAAGTAGCTGACTGGATAGTTTAAATATTTGTGTGTATTTATGTTTCATTTATTTTGTGCAGAAGAGTACGAATTGGTACAGTAGAAACATAAAAATAATGAACAAAGCATTTTATTTACTGCATTGTAACGTGCACTTCTCTTAAGGATGCCTGTGGAAATTTCTGACTTCCATGACTAGGCCTACTGAAGAGACCTAATATTGGTCAAAACTGGCATGCATCAGACTGTAGGTTGTTCTTGTACATTGCATCCATGTGGTTGGATGTTGATATATTTGTTAGTTATTTCTACTAATTTTGTTTAGGTAGAAATTTATACATGTAAAGCCTTTTATTTTTACTGAGGAGTGTTCAATATTTAGAAAAACTGAGCTGTTAGTTGTACAAGAAATCAAAGAAATTGCTAAACAAACAGAACAAATTAATTAGTAATTGCTGCCATAGAAACAAATACATAAGTGGTGACATAGAATAACTTTAAACTTTCTTTAAACTCTATTCTTATATAGGTATTAATCAGCATTGTGTTATATAGTATATTGGTGTTCTATTTTTCTGTTGTAGTCATTTGCAATTTGATGTTATTCAAGAAACATGAAACTTTAAGTTACTGCTAAATTTTATCTGTTTGTTTGCTTTAAAACATACTTACATTCAATCTGGACAAAATTAGCACTCTGTGGTAAAGTTGATGATTACATACACTGACACACACACACACACACACACACATATATATATATATATATATATATATACTCAATCTGCAGACAGTACTGTTTCATCCTTTGTGGGCTCATCAGTGCAGCACAGAGCTTCTGAGACATAACTCTCTGGCCATGTTGCCGGAGCAAACACAGCTTAAAGAGTTATTGTGGGATCCTGCCAGAGTGCTCAAACTACACATCCACAGTGAGCATATATATATATATGGGGGTATATGTTGGTGTTTTCTAAGGGTTGTACCTTACTTCAAGCCATTGACTCATTTGTCCTTCAGAGGCACTCAGGTCTCACCTATGATTCCAATTTGCTGACTTGGTGCATACCAGTAGCAATAACCCAGGACCTACACTCAACAGTGGTGCAAAACTAAGTGATGGACACTGGTTCATTGATTAAACTAGTGAGGCCTTACATGAAGCTTTGAACAGGAAGGAAAGCTGTGGGCCCAAATAGTTTGCACAATGGTTTTTGAGACAGAACCAGCTTGTGGAGCACCAAGGGTTGACCCTCCAAAAAGTCAAGACCCTCACACAGTACAAAAACCCACAGTTAGTCATGGAAATCAGGAGAAGTAAAAGTAAAGTTGTTTATGCAAATAGTGCTGGGCTCCTGCAGTCATGCAGCCTTTTTCTGAAGCAACAAAGAAGTGAAGAACTAAAGGCCAAGAATAGTAATGACAAAGGTGAAGTCAGTGACCCAGATTTACAAAAAAATTCATTGTCTGAGGGGTCATCTCTGAAATTGAGATAATTACTTAAGAATTAGGACATGGAAATGTCTGGCAGGGAAGCTTGAAAATATTATAAAAGAAATAAAATGTTATGTTTTACATATACTAGGAGTTGTAGACTTTAGATGGTTGGATTCAGGATTAATGTACAAGGATGACTATGTAACTTACTTCTCTTGAAATGGTAAATCCATGTGAATGGAGTAGCTGTAGTGACAGAAAGAAACATGACACAATCTTGTTTTTGTTCAGGTATATGCACCAACATCAAGACATACTGATAGAGAGTTGGAGGACTTTTATGAGGATGTCCATAGAGTAGTAAAGCAAATAAAGTGATCTGCTATGTTGATAATAATTGGAGAATGAATGCCAAGATCTTGAAAAGGAAAGAGAGGAATGAGATTGGGTCCTTTGGCCTTGGAAAAATACCAGGTGATAAAAATTGAAACCAAATAAATTACAGCATGGCATGGAATCACTTAAGGAAGTTACTTCTAAGAATGTACACTTATATCCAAGGGCAGATGCCTGTGTAGATCTATGACTGCTAGTAGCAAGAAGTAACATGAAGCTAAAAAATCCAAAGAAGAAAGAGCTAGTTGAACAATGCTGGATGAACACCATATTATCTTAAATGAGGTTGATACTATTAGAAACGTTTTAATAGGAATAAAAATGTTAAAATCACTTAATAACAACATGTATGATAGTGAAGACATTTAAGCAGACCAAGAAAACCACTTTTCACCAAAATTCTGAAGCAAGGTTTAGCTCTTGAATGCAAAGGTCTTCTTCATCATCATCATCATATTTGGTTTAATGTCCGTTTTACATGCTAGCATGGTGTTGCACTGTGCAGTAAATTTAGTGAGTCGTGTAATAAAGGTGCTGATGAAAATAATAATACAAATGAATTCACATGAAAATAATAATACAAATGAATTCACATCATCATCATCATCATCATCATATTTGGTTTAATGTCCGTTTTACATGCTAGCATGTGTTGCACTGTGCAGTAAATTTAGTGAGTCGTGTAATAAAGGTGCTGATGAAAATAATAATACAAATGAATTCACATGGTATAGAAGTTGGAAGTTGTGATACACGGTCTAGATTTAGACCAGAGGTAGGAACAAGAGAAGGAATCTTCAACCTTAAAACAATAATAAGGAGATATTTAGGCTTAGTGAGTAAGTTTATATCTGTTTTATAGATTTTGAAAAAGCATTTGATAAGTATTTCTGTCATGAGATCATGAGAAAACTGACATGGATGACACAGATCAAAGGTTGATAGCCATTGTATCAAATGGCATCTCTTGAAATAGAGGATGGTCATTCTGATGAGTTTCCTTTCCAAAGAGGTGCATGGCAAGGGTATGTACTGGCCCCCAAACTATTCAGTCTGATTGCTATTAATATCATTGAGGAGGTTTTTTGAGTGTGTACCCATCTTTCAAAAATTACCTTATTTAGTATATAATTCATGTCACTTGTCAAGTGACACATATATCACTCAAAAATAAACTAAAAGGACATTTTTCAAAGAAAAAACCCCAAACTTTTGGAAGCTTGGTATATCATTTGTTTCAAGTATGCAATGGAAGTGTTGGGTGTATTTGAAAAGCACTATAAAATTGCATTAAAGATTTATATCATAAAAGCACTTGCATATTCACCCTGGACCAAGAGAAAAAGTTTAAGTTTAAGTTTAATAACTGTTGGAAAATGTGATGCAGAGGTAATGTCAAGAACAGAAACATCAAGAGGTTCCTTTATAATGATGAAAGATATGTCAGCTAATAAAAAGTGAAAGTTAAAAGGGAAGGCACATGAGATGGTATGTCCTGTCTATTTTATCATATGCTTCTGAAACTTGAACATTGTCAAAAGAAATAGAAGTTAAGATTAATGGATTTGAAATGTGTAGATGTAGATTGGAAAATTCAATACATAGGCCAGATGATGAGATCAATTGGACTACCAAGCTGCATACTAAAGGGACAAATAAGAGGAAGATAAAAACTCAGAAGATCAAGCCATATGTAGTGTAGAGATTTGCAAATCAAGGAACAGACAAGGAACAGGTGTACTTGCATGGAAGGCAAAAGAGAGAACTAGTTCAAGAACCATAGCATCCATTGGATGGAGATAGTGTGTGTGTGTGTGTGTGTTTGTGTTTGAAATGGCAATATATTAATAACAATACATTTATCTTTGCTCCAATGCCCAAGGTTATAGCTCATTTAACATATAAGTACACTATACTAGGTTTATGTTAGCTACTATACACAGTATCAGACTAAATGATGAAAAATACCTCAGCAAGGAGGTGATCTTATTCATGAATGGGTGGACATTTAGCTGACTTATCTCAAGCAAGAAAGAGAGTAAGGCCCTCAAAATTC
Organism: Morbakka virulenta; assembly: GCA_003991215.1. Classification (NCBI taxonomy): domain Eukaryota; kingdom Metazoa; phylum Cnidaria; class Cubozoa; order Carybdeida; family Carukiidae; genus Morbakka; species Morbakka virulenta. The sequence continues at coordinate 1,808,187 of RDPX01000120.1, forward strand.
AAATGTGTAAAATGTAGTCCTAGATCACAGTAATAACTTCCACACCATGTGCTCCCCAATTTGATTTGCTGTAATAACATTTGATATCAAACACCACTTAACATCTGATTTGTGCATACTTGTCAACTGACAAATAACTCATTTTGTTCCAGATATCCTTCTTTTTGCAGCCAAGCCAGCCAAAACAGATAATCTGTAATTCAGCATTCCATCCACCCTCCTCCATAATAGACAAAACACTCTCTTAATGCCCCAGCTTTTCTCAAAACATGTAATCAAAATACAAATCATAATACACAGTTAACTGTAACAGTGGTGCACTTCTGTGCTGCATGATCAATTTCAAGAATGTCAGGTTTGCATTGTTCAATTAAGAGCAGTTCCTCTTGATATTCATTCCCTACAATCTCCATTAGCCTTAGTAGACTTATAGACAATGGTTACTCAGTGAGATAACATCTGCTTTTTCAGTGATTTGATTGTTGTGACAAGTATGAAAATTTTGCAATTCTTGGCAACTATTCTTCAAATTTGCCAAACTTTCAGTATTGTTTTGGCAAAAAGGGCATGAAGGATCTTGTTCACTGTTCCATTTATGCAATGTAAATTAGGAAGGAGATTTTTTAATGCTTTTATGTGGAATTTTAACAAAAAGTTATCAATTTTCCAGTTGTAGAAAATGGAATTTGATGAGTCCTAATGAATACCACTTATACAGAAAATGGCACCCTAGAATTGACAATTCTTCTGCCATGATCAAAACACACTTAAGTGTATAATGGAACAGAATCTTTTTAAGTGATGATGTTGTCATAATACTTTTCATCAAGGATTATGCTTGCCTTGCCATCTCTGAAAATGATGGAGATATCTAGTTTTCATGCATAGCACAATGAATCAGGCTAGTTGGACTGACAACCAAAGTTCATTTTATAACTCAACTATCCATCAACTGTGATTGCATAAGCAAGAAAGTTATTTTCCTCACCCAAATCTGCAACCCCCTTCCTCCTTAATATGTCGAGACTTAGAGACTAATGCACAATGTTCCTAAAATCATCTTCCTTATGAATTAACATTTTTGCAAGAAATGTAATTTGTGTCATCCTGTATACAGCAGATACATGTTTCATTTTATTCCTGCATCCCTTGCATTGTAGTTAAATGATGAACTGTGTAGTTAAACTATGCAAGGCATAAAGAATTAAAACTATTTGTGGTAGAGTCTCATCCTATTCTTTGAGCTGTTCCTTGGTGAACNATGAAAATAATAATACAAATGAATTCACATGAAAATAATAATACAAATGAATTCACATCATCATCATCATCATCATATTTGGTTTAATGTCCGTTTTACATGCTAGCATGTGTTGCACTGTGCAGTAAATTTAGTGAGTCGTGTAAAAAAGGTGCTGATGAAAATAATAATACAAATGAATTCACATGGTATAGAAGTTGGAAGTTGTGATACACGGTCTAGATTTAGACCAGAGGCAGGAACAAGAGAAGGAATCTTCAACCTTAAAACAATAATAAGGAGATATTTAGGCTTAGTGAGTAAGTTTATATCTGTTTTATAGATTTTGAAAAAGCATTTGATAAGTATTTCTGTCATGAGATCATGAGAAAACTGACATGGATGACACAGATCAAAGGTTGATAGCCATTGTATCAAATGGCATCTCTTAAAATAGAGGATGGTCATTCTGATGAGTTTCCTTTCCAAAGAGGTGCATGGCAAGGGTATGTACTGGCCCCCAAACTATTCAGTCTGATTGCTATTAATATCATTGAGGAGGTTTTTTGAGTGTGTACCCATCTTTCAAAAATTACCTTATTTAGTATATAATTCATGTCACTTGTCAAGTGACACATATATCACTCAAAAATAAACACTGTCACTTGTCAAGTGACACATATATCACTCAAAAATAAACTAAAAGGACATTTTTCAAAGAAAAAACCCCAAACTTTTGGAAGCTTGGTATATCATTTGTTTCAAGTATGCAATGGAAGTGTTGGGTGTATTTGAAAAGCACTATAAAATTGCATTAAAGATTTATATCATAAAAGCACTTGCATATTCACCCTGGACCAAGTGAAAAAGTTTAAGTTTAAGTTTAATAACTGTTGGAAAATGTGATGCAGAGGTAAGGTCAAGAACAGAAACATCAAGAGGTTCCTTTATAATGATGAAAGATATGTCAGCTAATAAAAAGTGAAAGTTAAAAGGGAAGGCAGATGAGATGGTATGTCCTGTCTATTTTATCATATGCTTCTGAAACTTGAACATTGTCAAAAGAAATAGAAGTTAAGATTAATGGATTTGAAATGTGTAGATGTAGATTGGAAAATTCAATACATAGGCCAGATGATGAGATCAATTGGACTACCAAGATGCATACTAAAGGGACAAATAAAAGGAAGATAAAAACTCAGAAGATCAAGCCTTATGTAGTGTAGAGATTTGCAAATCAAGGAACAGACAAGGAACAGGTGTACTTGCATGGAAGGCAAAAGAGAGAACTAGTTCAAGAACCATAGCATCCATTGGATAGAGATAGTGTGTGTGTGTGTGTGTTTTTGAAATGGCAATATATTAATAACAATACATTTATCTTTGCTCCAATGCCCAAGGTTATAGCTCATTTAACATAAGTACACTATACTAGGTTTATGTTAGCTACTATACACAGTATCAGACTAAATGATGAAAAATACCTCAGCAAGGAGGTGATCTTATTCATGAATGGGTAATTTGTGTCATCCTGTATACAGCAGATACATGTTTCATTTTATTCCTGCATCCCTTGCATTGTAGTTAAATGATGAACTGTGTAGTTAAACTATGCAAGGCATAAAGAATCAAAACTATTTGTGTTAGAGTCTCATCCTGTTCTTTGAGCTGTTCCTTGGTGAACCTTCATTTGTAAAATGATGCAATATTTTAGTAAAAGCCATATTATTGAAAGCTTTTGCCCATAGCAGTAGTAATAACTTACATTTTGGGATACTGTCCAGCAGCTCGTAATAATCTAATATCTGCTTTGGATGTTATGCAGGTAACAATAAGACTTGTCCAAATATTTCTATGGTATATTGTACCCATAAACAGCTAATTAATGTGATTGTACTTTCACTTTTAGCCTTATGAGCTAATTGCCCTTGAACCAATTATTACCCAACCTTCTAGCATATAGAACTGTGCATTTCTTGTTGTTTTTCTTCCAAAGTAGCTTGGACCATTATTTCTTCCCTTGCATCAAAGATCAGATGAGAAACTTCTGATTTATAATGTATCACAGCAATATCATTGGCGAACACCTGCAGGGGTATGAATTGACTATTTTTCATTGTGAATGGTCAAACAAATTATAGCAGT
>RDPX01000120.1:1858202-1875566 GCA_003991215.1 Morbakka virulenta
CCAGTCTCATTCACGCCTGTGTCTTCATAATTATTAGTATTATTTTTAATGTAAAAAAAAAAAATTTATTATTATTATTTATTTATTATTATTATTATTATTATTATTATTACTATTATTATTATTATTATTATTATTATTATTGTTATTATTATGTTTGATATGTTTTCTCACAAAGCTTTAGTTCTCATTTGCTTCGGTAATTATTGGTGTGATCCCAGATAACTACCTGCCATCAAAGGAATCATAACCCTTTCACCTGTAGCTTTAATTATTATTATTATTATTACTATTATTATTATTATTATTATTATTATTATTATTATTATTATTTTATGTTTTGAATTAGCTTTGTATAAATAGGATCGGTGCCAAGTCCCATCCTAGGACCTCAAGCAACAAAAAGAATAACGAGGCTACTCATTTGGAAAGAGGTTATTATTAGTTAAAAAGAATATGTATACTCAGTCAGAATTGAAGATAGAATTGTATACATAGTTATGAGGCATGTGGTGGGTCGATAATTTTTTGGATTGTCAGTCTCGTCACTTTTTGGGTGAAGATATGTGATTCCATTGACAAGCCAAGATGGGATATTTTCTGGTTCGAGTATGATAATATTATACAAGGTAGTTAATTTAGCATGAGGTGCAGAGAGAATTGAACCAAATCTTTCGGAATCTTATCATTTCCTGGAGCCTTCCATTTGCTTGATTTGCGTAAAGCAGACTGAAGATCCCTAGGAGAAATATTGTTTCGTGTTTGTTCCTGAACTTTTTCCAACACCTTAGTTTGACGTTCAATCCAAGGTGCATTAAAATTATGAGCTCGGCCCAAATTTTTGTCCAAAAGTTTTCAATCTCATTTTTATTTGAAGGAGTGTTAACTTTGATTGGGTTTTTACCGATAGAACGATAGGAGTTTTGGGGTTATTCTTGAACATGCTGTTATCCTTATGAAATCTTGATCTCTTCACAAAGCGTCTGATTCGAGCCGATATGGCCTGAATGGTTTGTTTGATGGTTTCTACAATCATATTAATGTCACTTTCATGAGTGATATTATATTTAGACTTCATTTTTCGGTTTTAGACTTTCTTACCCGCTTGTTAGAACTGTCTATATTCATTACGATTTATATGTCTGATCTCAGCACATTTATCTGTTTTCGGATTTTCTCTTGCCAAGCTGGTTTCTTGTTGACATTTCTACTTTAAATTTTTATTTTGGATCCATACAGTTCGGTTGTAACAAATTTTCTGAAAATGTTTACAAAGAGAAAATGTGGTACCGGTTATCTAAAAGTGACCTTAAAAGTGAAACGGAGGCTGTTGTATGTGCTGCCCAAGTGCAGGCTATTAGAACAAAGTATATCAAGTTTAGAATTGATAAAAGTGACAACTCTACTTGTAATTGTAGTCACGTGTGTGGAAAGAGAGAAGAGGCAGTACAACACATAGTTAGTGGATGTGAAAAGCTTGCACAAGTAGAGTACAACAGTATACACGAGAATGTTGCTAAGAAAGTCCATTGGGATCTTTGCAGCAAAGATGGACTGGAGCATCAAGAAAAGTGGCATAAACATACTCCCGAAGGGGCTGTCGAAAATGATGATGTCAAACTTTTTTAGGATATCAATATACAGTGTGATAATGTAATAGAGGCTAGAAGGCCAGACATTGTCTTAATTGATACGAAAAAGAAAAGTTGTATCATTGTAGATATTGCAGTACCTGCTGAAGGGTGGAGGAAAAGGAAAAAGAAAGAGTTGAAAAATATCAGGATTTGAAAAGAGAAGTAGCAAGACTTTGGAGAATGAAGAAAGTTCAAGTAGTGCCAGTAGTAATAGGAGCCCTTGGAAGTTTAACAAAAGGGTTTGAGAAGTGGTTTGAGAAGATTGGTATTGCAGATGTGCAAAAAACTGCCTTACTAGGAACAGCCAGAATCTTAAGGAAAGTAGTTGAGATGTAATGAAGGAGAAGACCCCTTGCTAGCCCTTGGTCATTTGTTATGACCCGCCTAGTAAGACTACCACAGTAATAACATTAGGCAGAGCATAATCTTAATTGTATTATTATTATTGGTATTATTATTATTATTATTATTATTATTATTATTATTATTATTATTATTATTNTTGATACGAGAAAGAAAAGTTGTATCATTGTAGATATTGCAGTACCTGCTGAAGGATGGAGGAAAAGGAAAAAGAAAGAGTTGAAAAATATCAGGATTTGAAAAGAGAAGTAGCAAGACTTTGGAAAATGAAGTTCAAGTAGTGCCAGTAGTAATAGGAGCCCTTGGAAGTTTAACAAAAGGATTTGAGAAGTGGTTTGAGAAGATTGGTATTGCAGATGTGCAAAAAACTGCCTTACTAGGAACGGCCAGAATCCTAAGAAAAGTACTGGAGATACAATGAAGGAGAAGACCCCTTGCTAGCCCTTGGTCATTTGTTATGACCCGCCTAGTAAGACTACCACGGTAATAACATTAGGCAGAGCATAATCTTAATTGTATTATTATTATTGGTATTATTATTATTATTAATACCGAATAAGCAGTAGACAACAACAACAATACTAATAATCTGTATGGAATTGCGCATTAGTAAATGTGATATCCTAGTGATGAAGAGGGAGACTGTGTTGTAACTGGAAAGGCATCGAGATTCTATCGGGCTTAATTATCAAAGCGATTGACATGTAGGGCTGATGCAAATAAAGGGGAGTATTGGAGATGTACAACATTAAGGATAAAAAGCTAAAGGAAAATTTTCTTTATCATTTTATATAAGTATAGATGAATACTCTGTTTATGTTCAACACCATATTGGTCATCTATCAGAACGAAACATTTCTTGGAAAGTTAGGTACTTTTAAATAACATTTTAATGATAAGTAATTCATGTATAAAAAGCCAGTAGTATAGAACGTTTAGAATGATAATAGTAATAATAAAATTAATAATAATAATAATTTATATAATAGTAATAATAATAATAATAATAATATTATTATTATTACAATAATAATAATAATTATTATTATTATATGATAATTGATTAATTGATAAATTAATTTTTCGTCTTATTATTGTGACTGAAAGCTACTGCATCACTTAAAGGGTCATTAGAAAGGCCTTCCAGATCAAAGGAGACGTCACTGCAAAACGTAAACATAAACGTAAACATAAAGCATTGTCGTGGGTGACAAAGTAATAATTAGTAAACAGTACCATTTATTTACATTTTATCAAAGATACAATTGTGAAACAGTTTCAGTTTTGTTATTTTGTTATTAACAGTTTTTGACTTCTCAGTTGTGCATCACTGTAGGAATGGGCTTCTTTTTGTACAAGAACAAGCATTTGACCGATGTACCTTGCCTGATTTGCACTTCTTTGAAAGTTGAAGTGTTGTTGCCGTTTTCATTTTTCTGGCATATTCCACTCCTGTGGGTATATTATGTTTAAACCACATTCATCTTTTCTGGTATGTTACTGAGCGCGAAATTTAGATCTTTGACCCATTCATGAGTAAATAATCTAAAGCATTTATTTTAATAATATTGCTACAGTGATTTTGCAGTTTTTTAATCCTTTTTTAAGAAATATGAAATTAATTCCAAGGATGTTTTCCTTCTCTCTCTCTCTCTCTCTCTCTCTGCAGGTTGAACGACATTGTCCAGTAAACTTTCCAATGATAAGAAAAATCATCACGCAAGCACCTTCTTATTCTCAAAAGGAATGTGATATACCAAGCGATGCAGCGTATCCACATTGTCAACAAAAGATCCATGTAAGACCTTACATTATCAATTATTTTCAAAAAATATGAAGAAGATTAAAATGGTAAAAGTGTAACGATTTTTTTGATTTATTTGTCACGACGTGGGTTTGAACCAGGGCTAAAAAGTCATTGATAGACAGCTGAATCCCAGCAGAGGTTACTTTAGTTTACTAAAAGTTACCTTTATAGTTAGAAACAAAATTATTGTCGAGGTTTATTTTTATTTACTTGAAGTATGAAATCTGTGATGATCCAGACCAAAGTTAAACCATGGTTATCAAGTATGTGCTATTCTTGATAGAAGAAACCCAGCTCGGTCCAGCTTATACTGTATGGAACTTTACTTTTTATTCGAAAGAAAAAGTAAATATGTTACAACCAATGCCTAAACGGACACCTGGCATAAAAAAGCTGTTTGCATGTTGTGATTGTTGGACGTGGAGGAATATGGTGCATTTCACTTATTTTTCATTGTATGCCATGAAATTTATTACGTATCGTGATACCTGTTGAACAGACCAGAGTTGCATTGTGACATTTAAAAAATACAGATTTTCTTCAGAATTTTCGAAAACTTTAAAGCTAGTTTTATAAAAAGTGTAATACTGGAACTTTGCTTTCAAACAAAAATACCCCCAAACATTCAACTCTTTTTTTTTTATTAATTTTTAATTCATTGTAACACGTGGTATGTTATTAGTGCAAATTCATCATTTGACGATGTTGACAGGCTATATTTGTGTTATTGTAGTGGATGAAACAGTTTTGGATGTCGGATCCAAAGTTCGCCAGTCATGGTGTTGACGGAAGTTTATGTTCATTTATCAGATATCTGAGCGAGGTAAGCTACTAATATAACAGTTGACGTTAAATGACCAACGACAGCAAAACGTGGTTGGTGTGTGAATAAATGTCGGAGGAAATGGAGCAGATTTCAGGAGATTTCGATTCCCAATCTAAGCATGCAGTAGATTGTAATTTAAGACAAGGCATAAGCTTTCTTTCAATGTTCGGAATAATAGAGTAAACCGCATTAGCGGTTATTACGCACATTTAGGTGATTCTATAAGTAAAGTGTGTTTAGCGACTTGTTGAGTTCACTGATTTTCATCATTGGTCAAAATTAACATACGTACCATTATTGATATCAGCGACCAACGATAGATAGTGCGAGAATCATGTCATGTACTGTATCAGCATGCTGGTTACAGCACGATACACTTTCTACTCGTATTTTGAAAAAAAGCAGTTGTTGGATTGTGTATATGTTTGTTACAGCATACAAATGACCTGATTGATTACGAAGATTGAAGATAATGTTCGCATATATTGAATTTCTGGTATTGAAGTGAACGAAGTGGAAACTATTGAGTGCCTAGTTGTCTTGTTTGATTCATCGAAGAAAATATCTCTCTAGAACAGTTTGCTCAAGATGGAAGTTTTAGTTTTCGTGTCTGAGAGAGCCTCCTTTTAAATACACTGGGTATGTAGGATAAACAAGGGTAAAGACAACGCTGTAAAAAAATGTAAAACCCTTTTTATAAAACTGATTCGTACACTCGCATCGAAACGTCTACCGAATAATGTTTCTTATTTGGAAGCAACAGCCAGGTACACTTCTTTCATTATTATATCTCAAACCTTAAAAGTTGGTCATAATGAAGAGTTACAGGCAATTGGCTAGTAATAAAAATTGGCTTTTTATGGCCGCCAAATGAATCCTTTAGTTTGACTGTTAAGAATGAGCTATTAATTGTGTGCAGCTCCAATCGGCGTGGGGTGGGTTGTCATTATTGAAGAAGATGAACAGTTTTATATTCTCTTTTTATCGCATTAAAAATATAAGCAACGCAAAGACATGATTGCTATACAGTACTGACTTTTTAAAAGTAAAAATTAGTAACTGTACTTACTTTACTCAAGACAATATACCAATGTAATCAAACTTACACTCACAGAGGGATTTTTGTATGGAAAGCCCAGTGGTTTTTCTTTAAATTGACCGGAAGGAAGTGTCAGCATTTGATAGAAATGAACATTTTTTGAGTGTTTACTTTTATTTACTCAGTTATTTTCTCATCTGAGAACGTTCTCATGCACATTTTCAATGTCGAATTGATACACTATTATATTTGACGTTTTGAAAAGTTTTCTATTTCTGTTAATCCAGGAAAATATTGCTTCCCTTTTCCGTTAATCGTTAGATTTGTCATATTAGTTAACATTCCCACAGCAAATGGCTCCAACGGTTTTCCTTAGAAAGTCAGATCAACTGATCCAAACATAGCATAACAAGAGTAAGGGCATTGTGAAAATAATAAAAGAGAGATCGGCAGGACTTTGACTTGTAAAAAAGTGAAAAAATAATGCACCGAACTGGTTTCGAACTAGTGGTAGTGACGAGAGTAGCTAGATACTCCACTAAGCCATCAGTGGTATCATTTTTAACCAGATCATTTTCACAACGATTTGTCAGTAGTCATTTCATATGTACAAAAATATATGAAGTGAAGCGTTGTGATCTATGACGTCTTAAATGGCTACTGTAGTGTATTTTTCTTCTGTTTTCATCTTTGCTCTCTCCATATATCCTATGTTTACTTTATTCAAGGTACAGTTTGTTACACATACCTCTCACAACGTTTCTTATTTATCTATTTATTTATTTAATTCTATTTATTTTATTAATTTAATTTATTTTATTAATTTAATTTATTTGTTTATTTATTTAATTTATTTTATTAATATAATTTATTTTATTAATTTAATTTAATTAATTTTATTTATTTATTTATTTAATTTATTTTATTTATTTTATTTATTTATTTTATTTATTTATTTATAATTTTTCACTTACTTATTTTTAACTTTATAACTCTTTACGAAAGTAAATAATTGTTATCAATGTTTGTCCTGTAATAGAAAAAGATGACAGACAACAAAAATGATAAAATTGAAAACATATATAAACAATACTAAAGACTATAGTGTTCCTTGACAAAATCCTTAAAATCCTTAATACCTGTAAAATGCACGAATTTTTTATGGCAACTCATTAAAATTTTGTGCACCTTGAAAATGAAATCCTTCTCTGGCAACTTCTAGTATTATTTTAGGGAAAACGATTAAGTTAGAATTGTGTTTGGTTTGATAAGTTGAAGAAGTCTTTAAAAGTAATGTTTTACTATTATTTCCTTCCAGACATTTCTTTACAAGTATACAATTATCTCTTCATACCACACTCGTACTTTCAGGTACCGCTTTTCCAATCACATTCTTCACTCGATTTGCAAAACTTCTGTGTATTTGTAACAGTTAATTTTATTGTACCACTCTACGTCAAAATCAGCATCAATGGTCAAATACTTCCTGATATTCGACAATAGCTTTAATCTGCCTGCAGCTCGCTTGTAGGACTTATCAAAATTTTCACCGAGATTTAAGTTGCTATCTAATACGTTTCCAAGGTAGGTATACCTTTTCACAAAGCTAACGGGTTCACTGTTGTAGACAACCGTCAGCTATTTTCCGGTATTGTGGAAACGTTTTGCTGTTCTCTGTTTTCCCCTTCTTCACGTGTAACAGAAGCACATTTTCTTTGCCACAACTACCGCCAGGTCACCCTTTGGCATTGTGTAAGCCCTAAGTAGAGCTCATTTGCCTTGGTTGGCAGGCCACCATGATTTTATACGTGAGCCATTATTTTTATGATGGGAAGCTCAACCAAAAAGAAATCATTTTACGTCGCTTTTGCGTGGGAAACCGCCAATGCACGAGCAGGCTGGGATCGAGATGTTAACTATTGCGTCAGGACTTTCTAACGAAAATGGGAAGCTGGTTTACCATCACAGGCCTGGGTTTATGTATGACGCTGCTGTCAACACTGACACTAAAACTAGGAAAAGACGACCCTAATATTTACAGACTCATTAATGCTTATCAACCTCCTACAAGTTGTTGACTTAATCTTAGCCGAAAAAACCTCTATTCATATGGATTAAAAATCCACCTTCCTCATTGAGCAGAAATTTTGTCGTAGATAGTGGTATGGATGCAAGGATCAGTTGCTTATAAATCAAATGCTCCTCGAAATTGTGCACTCAAAACATAACAATTTAGCGTTTGACAGCATTTCGCACTTATGGATTTCGAAATCTTTAAAAATGTTCAAAATCTCTCTCTTTTTAATTGACTTTCTTAAAGCTAATATGACTCTATGAGAAACAAATCCTACTCTTTCTCACGAGGATGCCAATCCAATTTCGTTTGGCATTTTTCAGGGTGACTCCTTTTCCCTCTTTTTTTTTTTGCATGGCATTAATAACACTTTCTAAGCTCCTTAGCAACACAGGATATAAGATAACGGGCACGAAAATCAACCATCTGTTTTATTTGGATGATTTGAAACTCTACGCTCATGACAATGAAGAACTGGAAGGGTTGTTAAAGACCGTGAAAGCATTTAATAATGACATTGGTACGGAGTTTGGTCTGGATAAGTGTGCCAAAGCTACTTTTAGGCGAAGGAAATTAGTTGCTTCTGAAAACATAGAGCTGGACACTGATGCTGTAAGTAAGAAATTAAATCAGGAAGGAACCTTTAAATATCTAGGTGTTGATGAAGGAAATGGTATTCAACATACGAAAATGAAAGAGAAGATGAGAAAAGAGTGTTTGCGAAGAGTAAGATCAATTCTAAAAACAGATTTAAATACAAAGAGCAAATCTACAGCAACCAACACTCTTGTAATACCTGTTGTGACTTACAGTTTTAACATCATTAATTGCAATTTAAGTGAACTTAACAACACTAAAATCACTAAAATCAGACAGCAACTGACAATCAACAGAATGCATTACCTTTAATGAGATATGCCTGTACGTCCCTAGAAGCAAAGGTGGCAGGGCGATGATTCAACTTTAACTATTGTACAAAAGATCAACGATTGAACGTTTGCAATATCTAGACCTAACCAATGATTGGATGCTATGATTAGTTAGGTTACAAAAAAATTCCAAAAAGTCACATTCAGTAGTTAATGAGTCATACAAGTTTTTGCAAGAACTANGTGCCAAAGCTACTTTTAGGCGAAGGAAATTAGTTGCTTCTGAAAACATAGAGCTGGACACTGATGCTGTAACTAAGAAATTAAATCAGGAAGGAACCTTTAAATATCTAGGTGTTGATGAAGGAAATGGTATTCAACATACGAAAATGAAAGAGAAGATGAGAAAAGAGTGTTTGCGAAGAGTAAGATCAATTCTAAAAACAGATTTAAATACAAAGAGCAAATCTACAGCAACCAACACTCTTGTAATACCTGTTGTGACTTACAGTTTTAACATCATTAATTGCAATTTAAGTGAACTTAACAACACTAAAATCACTAAAATCAGACAGCAACTGACAATCAACAGAATGCATTACCTTTAATGAGATATCCCTGTACGTCCCTAGAAGCAAAGGTGGCAGGGCGATGATTCAACTTTAACTATTGTACAAAAGATCAATGATTGGATGCTATGATTAGTTAGGTTACAAAAAAATTCCAAAAAGTCACATTCAGTAGTTAATGAGTCATACAAGTTTTTGCAAGAACTAAAAACTGAAGCTGAAAACCTTGAACAGATAACATCAACATTAGCTGCCTAAAGGAAAAAAAAAAGAAGCAAATAAAGTTAGATTAGAGACATTTGTATCTCTTGTATCTTGGTGGCATGAAATGCCCCTCGACAGATAGTTAGCTGCTCGAAGCCCAACCCCTGATGCAGATGAAACTGCATCCCATCAGCGACCGAGAAGCGCCGGACATGAAAAGGGAAACCGAGGGTTTTATTCTTGCAGCTCAAAATCAAAGTTTGTTCACTGGTGACTATGAAGCAAACATCTTGCTGAACGGTGGGGATACAAAATATAGGCTTTGTGAAGACAAAGTCGAATCATTTGATCACTTTGTTTCATGCTGCTCAGTTCTAACACCGAACGAGTACAAAGATCGCCACGGCAAGGTTGGTCAATACCTCATTTGAAAATCTCCAATTTTCCTATTAAAACGCAAGACAACTGGTACGAGCACCAGCCAGAGCCAATTAATGAAGGTAAAGATCTTATGGGGTTTTCCAGTACTTACAGATCTTAATACGCAGGCAAATCGTCTAGATATCGTCATCAAGGACAAAACTAATAACACCTCCCTTCTTATAGACGTGCCCTTTCAGACAAAATGTTCAGCAAAGCCTTCAAATAGCTTTTAAAGTTTAAATACCTAGAAATAGATTTAGGAAAAATGTGGCACGAAAGAATCAAAACCTTGCCAGTTGTATTTGGAGCACTTGGTTTGATCAAGAAAGGCACCGACAGGTTTCTCGAACAAATACCATGTCAACCAATTTTATTCAAAATTTAAAAAATTGTGTTGATCAACACAGCACATACAACCAAAAGAACATTGTCGATTTAATATGAACTTTCCATAAACAATGTATTGTCTAAACTTCATTCACCCTTGGTCACTGGTATCAACCCGGTGTTTCGATTTTATGTTTGATTTTACATAGCAACTGAAAAGCAACCTTTAATAATAATAATGATGATGATGATGATGATGATGATGATGATAATAATTCGTCCATTTGACTGAGAAAGGAAGTCAAATTCTTGGAAAGAGAACGTAAAGTTGAGTGAAAAAACATGGAAAATCTTAAACTCTTAGTAACAAAGTTTAGACCTAAAAGGAAAGGGTTAACAACGGTGCTTGAAGAATTAAAACAAAAGATATTGGTTAAAAGTGCCAAAATCACCAGTTATGAACAAAGAATAGATCAGTACAGGATCAACAGATTGTACTCAGTTGATCAAGCAAAGGTCTATAATGAACTGAATGCAAAAGAAGGAAGAGGAGGTGAACCGCCTGATGCAAAAGAAAGACGTTCTTGAGCAGCGTAGCAAAAGAGTAACTGGGTTTAAACGGGTTGATAGAAAAATGCTGAGAGAAGACGTCGAAAAGGTTATTTTGGTTTTTCATAAGATAAGGACAGATAATTCAGCTGGAACTAAGAACCTTATAAAAGCCTATTCAATTTGTATTGGTAAGAAGGTTGGACGCCTACAGGAATATAACCAACTGAAACAGAAGGAACCATGGCGGAAGAGACGAATAAATATATCGATCAAAGTGATCAGGAAAGAAATAAGTATTCTTGAAGGAGGGAAAAAGGATCAATGTTGGAATGAGAAGAAGTTCCAAAATCTGGAAAGAAAATATTCTATCCGAAAAAAAGGATTGGACATAGTTCTAGAAGAGCTGAAACAGAGTTTACATCAGGAGGAGGGAGATTCAATGATCTACAGATGTGGAAAGGTATCTTTCAAGGGGACAGTCTCTCGCCTATCTTATTTGTGTTAGCACTGATCCTTTTGCTTATCATACTACATAAGGCTAAGGAAGGATATTCACTGGGTGGATATTCACGGATGGTTTAATGCTGTATGAAAAAGACAAGAATCAGCTGAATTCCTTGGTGCACACTGTGCGAATATTTAGTAGTAACATTGGGATGAAATTCGATATTGAGAAATATGCCATGGCGGAGATGAAGAGAGGAACATTTATTGATGGCGATGGATTACATCGATCTGAAAAACAGAAAATTCAATCTTTGCAAGATCAACAACACCTAATAAGTGCCTTGGAGCACTCGAGGATGATAAAATCAAAAATTCAGAAATAAAAGACATACTCAGGCAAAAATATTTTTGTAGAATTGATAAGATTTTGAGATCCAAACTAAATGCAGGAAATGTTATACAGATGATCAGTTCAAGGGCAGTGTCAGTAATACGATATGGAACTACAATCCTTAATGTGAGAAAAGATGAACTGAAGGATATCCACAGGAAGACCAGAAAGCTGTTTACAATTCACAGATGCATGCACCCCCAATTGGATGTGGACCGTTCGAACTGGAAAAGAAGAGGTTGTCGACCTAAAGAAAGCAAGTCTTGGCTTTTACCTGGAACAGACGGAAGAAGGTTTACTTAAGGAGGTGGGGAGGGATAGGTTATTTACATCTACAGAGTCAGTAGAGCTAAAAAGGAAAAAACAGGATTTAATAAAAAACACAATAGTTTTGAACCTTATCATTTACATGTGTCGGTATTCACATTCCTTCTTCAGAATGTATATAAAAATGTACAAGAAATATCAAGGCTTTTTATACTAACCAAAACATCATAATTCAGTGTTACAGAGCGTATGTAACAATACACAAGAGATAACGTAGAATAAAGACATTAANGGAAAAGAAGAGGTTGTCGACAATATTAAATGTTAGAAATAACAGCATTGGACTCCTTGAATTATTAACAAATTAAGGAAAATCTGGAGTATTATCATCGTTAATGTCAACAAATCGAGTCAATTTCACTTGGCTTCTACGTTTAATATTGTTATTAACAATGTACAGGAAATGTACAAGAAGGCTTTATATATCCAGGAAACTAATCAAAACATCATAATTAAGTGTTACCAAACGTATGTAACAATACACAAAAGATAACGTAGAATAAAGACATTAAATAAGTATTTGTCCTATAAAACAATTTAATCGTTTATTTATGTTTATTTATTGTTTCCATTTGATATGCAAACCCTCTTTTATGCGTAGTTGCTGCTTAGTGCTTGCATAATCTAAAATGGAAAAATAACTACCATTACTACACGCTCTTTTACAGACTAAAGAGGTATTTATATGTTGATAAATATGTGAGTTTTTGTCCTTGTAATAATCTTTAATTCTTGTAGACAAATGCCTTTCGGTTTCACCGCCATAGCTAGCCTTACAGCTAGCGCAAACAAACTCATACACTACATTCGATGTGTGTGAGAAACTGACCAATTTGTCTTTATCAGAAAAGAAATCCCTGAGCTTACAAGTTATAAAAATCAATTTAATATCAACCTCTTTGCAATGTTTGTTTACAACTTTTTTTTTTGTTTGTTTTTCTTAATGACGGAATTTTTATCAATGTACGGCAATTTAAAATACCTTGTGTCCTGAATCTCAACATTTTCCACTTTTTCAGTTTCAACATAATATTTGTTGAGATATTTCCGAACAATCTTATTTACAAGCCATGTAGGGTATAAATTTTTAGATCAATATCAAAAGAATACCAAGAAGAGTTGATTTGGAAAGTTCTATCCAAAAGCGTTCAGATTAAACCTGCTTTATACTGGAAAGGAACAAAACTATTAAAGCTGGTTAAAAGTCCAGTGTATGTCTGCTTATGAAAAACAGAAGTTTGAATCTTATTATCACTATTATTCATAACAATGTCTGAAAAGGTAGCTTTTTGTTATCCTCTTTTTCACGTGTAAATTCAATATTTGGGTGCCGCGTATTCAAATATCCCAAAAAATCTAGGTCCTGTTGTTCACAATCAAAAAGAGTAAAACTGTCGTCAACATATCTACGATAGACCAATGGCTTATTACACTCAAATTCTTCAATCTAGATTTTTTCATAATGCCCCATAAAAAGGTTAGCCATAATGGGTGCTAATGGAGAGCCCATTGCGACAACATCTATTTGGTCATACATTATACCCTCAAATAAAAAATTAGTTTTCAATATGGCAAACTCAAAACGTTTGCGAAGACTTTCTCTTGAAAACCTGTTACAGGACTTTTGTTGATAATTAAGTCAACAGCTAAATCTATAGTTTCCTCCAAAGGGATATTTGTGAATAGGCTGACAACATCAAAGGAAATAAATTTATTAGTAGAACTCACCTGTTTAACTTCATCAATGAAAGAAAACGTATCCTCAGCCGTATGTTCTATCGAAATAAGAGGCTTTAACAAATCACCTAAAAACTTAGCCAATTGGTAATTAAAAGTATCAATGGAGAAAACAACTGGCCTAAAAGATGGTATTTTCTCAAATTTCTTATGCACTTTCGGCAAACCGTAAATCCTAGCTTAAATCCTGTTTGCCAAATGAGACAATTGGGATCTAACTTCATCTTTATCATTTTCTTCTCTCAAGTTACTAATTAGAAATTTGTTGACCATTTCGAAAGTAACAAACACATCTGATTTTCGTAAACATTTAGGTGGTATAGCAAATGACAATCCGTTCGTGAGAATGTCTCGTTCTTCTTCTGACAAAAAGTAAGATGAAAAATTACGGATGACCTCTTCCGAAGTGAAGGGTGTGGCACTATTCTTGGTCAAGGACTGAAATTTCTTTGTGTGAGACTTAACTGTTGACGAAACATAATTCTTGATATTCTTATTAATGGTACGAGTTATCAAATAACAATCCACTGCAGAAATCACCTTAAAGATATGTTGTGAATGATACTTCTGAATTTGAGCCTTTTCCTTCCCTCACGTAACAATCTCTTCCTTATAGATCTTTCAAGAAAGTTTTCACAGTGAGGCATTTTGAAAGCCAGGAACTTCAGTATCACATTTAAACTTTGACAGTTCTTTAAAAAGTTTAAATCCAGATCAATATTTTTTTGCTTTCTTGTGTAATTTTTCCAACTTGCTTTGAACAGCAACATTAATATCATTCTCATACTTCTGTGCAACATCGTGAATGAAATTTCCAAAATTGCGATTCAGCACAAATATAGATACACCTTTAATAATAAACACGATTCGTGTTTTTTATTAAATATGTATCTACATTTGTGCTGAATCGCAATTTTAAAAAAACAGGAATCTTAAAAAGACGGATAGCAACGTCTAAAGAGCAGAAGCTCCATTCAGTGTTTTTGTAAATAAACAAAAGAGTTTGGGGATGAAAAGGGTGGCTTGCTGTTGATGAGAAAAAGTGTATTAAAGAAAGAGACTGAAAGATTAATACTAGCAGCACAGGAACAAGTACTAGGAGTAAACTGCATCACGGAAACGATAGATAAACAGGACTGCCAATTCAAATGCTAAATGTATGATGAACGAGATTAGACTGTAGCACATACTGTATCAAAATGTTCACACTTACCTCAAAATGATTACAAGAAGTGAAAATATGATAAGATTGCTGCAATAATCCATTGCAACTATTCGCATGCACGTAGAAATACTATGAGCATTTTGTGTTAACAAAGATAAAAGTTTTAAAATGATGAAATTTAGTTGTTATGGGATTTCTTTATACAAACTGAAAAAAGAACCTTTCCTTCTTCTTTGGTGTTCAGATCACCCATTACAAGCAACATACCATCTCTTGGTGCCGAATCCATTGTCTGCTGCAATGTATTGTAAAATTTACCAGCAATCTTGGTATGACATAAAACTGCATCCGGTGACAAGGCTTCAGTTCGGGAGTTCTGACGTTTTGGGGAGTGTGGAGTCACCCCATAATTGTCATTATTCCCAGGTCCACTTTGGCCCGAGTCTGAGATGGTATGGGCATGTATTGAGAAAATATGACAATGAAGTTGTAAAGAGAGCAATGATGTTTGAAGTTGAAGGTAGAAGAGGATGAGGAATACCTCCAGTGAAGTGGAGAGACAAGATGGAAAAAGATGCTGGAAAGATTGGCCTTAAAAATGAAGATACACAGGATAGAATAAGATGGAAAACAAAAATTGGGTAAGTCGGTAACCCAACGACAGATTGAAAAAGGCCGACTATAAACAATGGATGGATGGATGGATGGATGGATGGATGGATGGATGGATGGATGGATGGATGGATGGAGTCTCTTCTTCTGTATCTGTTGCCGTTGCATAGACATGTATGATATAAACATTTTAAGAGCGACCTTTTATCCGTACACTAATAATCCTGGCGTTTACCGGATTGTATCCACGTACACACCTAGCCATCCTCTTATAACAAATAATTACAACCTCATTTCGTCTTGCATGCTCATGCCCGCTATAGAATATTTTATGGTTGCCCGAATCAACATATCCCATTCCTGCCCACTTCAGCTCGCTTATTCTTAACACATCTAACCCCGTCCGTTCCATTTCTAAGAAAACGACGCAAAGTTTTCTTTCGCTTATGCCTCTTACATTCTGTAACCCGAGGTACTATACTAGAAAAGACTGTTGCTTTTCCTTTTGCCTCTGTTAGTATCAGCAGCAGAACGCCTTGGCAGGTTTGGTTCTGCTGTGTCATTTCATTCAGCGCTACTTGTCAAGGCATCAAGCTCATCCCCAGGCGCATCTACAATGTTGTCCAACCTGTGGGTTGGGTTGGGAGGGGCATCTTCTTGCACCATATCGTAAATATAAAGACCTTGAAATAGTGGGTTCAGCTTGAAGATAAAAAGTAAGATCATCACTGTTCGTTAATGAAATTCCAGGAAATTTGTCACTTACCGAAATCAGAATATTTTCCTTAATAGTACTGTCCGTATTCTTAGAAGAAGCCATCCTATTTGATAATGAACTATTTTGCTCAAACAATAAAAATAATTCAAAATTTTACATTCCTATTCATTATTACAAGAACATAACTAAATAGCCATTAAAAAGACGTACATAAATAGCTCACCTCCTTATGTTATTGTTTATAACACTACGTTAAAGAGTTTTTGAACGAATGCACGAAACCGAAAAAAAGATGGTGGTGGTAGTAGTAATAGTAGTAGTAGTAGTAGTAGTAGTAGTAGTAGTAGTAGTAGTAGTAGTAGTAGTAGTAGTAGCAGTAGTAGTAATGACAGCAACAGTAGTAGTACTAACGGTAGTAGTAGTAGCAGTGGTAATAATGTAATAATAATAATAATAATAATAATAATAATAATAATAACAGCAAACAGTTAAGGTTACAGAAAAATCAGATTTAACTTTAGGTAAAGAAAAATTTTTTTAAATGGTTTATGTGATAACTGTGTAGTAGTAGATAATATCTCAAGTCATGCCTGATACTCAAGTCACCAGTGAACAGTTGATTAACAAATTTCTCTTGAATACGATTTAGGTTGAATCATGGTGTGGTCTTATACCTGGAAGACAGAGATTGGATGTCAGTGACTGTGAAATTCCAAAAGATCCACGCTATCCAGAGTGCGGTGCTAAAATAGCAGTAAGTGTTGTGACAGCACATTTTTTCATTGGCTGAAGTAGTTGTTATTATTTGAAATGAAATTGTTCCATTCCATCTTGGGATAGCCTTACTTAGAAATTCACTTAAAAAGAATCTTATTTTTTCCAACAACGGACGTATTTGCATTCAGCTTTTTTAAAGTGTTGTCTTGGTGATTGATCCCCAGGTACCTTTAAACCGATTTCAAATAAACAACATCTGTAAAGACATTGGTGTTCACCATGTAGAGTTCATCTTTGTAGTACATAATCGCAAGAGCTATACAATGGCTGTGTTATGCTTTGCACTGGAGAGATCAATGAAGACTCCAGTCCCATTGCACTCTTCCGTTCTCTTCTCTTTATCCTGTTTTTATTCGTTACTCTTTTGGTCGCCCTGCCCTTTTGCCTTTTTCCCTCTTTTTATTTCATTTTGTTTTTCTCTCTCTTTTTTTTCTCTCTTTTTTCTCTCTTTCTCTCTCTCTCTCTCTTTCTCTCTCTCTCTCTCTCTCTCTCTCTCTCTCTCT
>RDPX01000120.1:1919527-1944198 GCA_003991215.1 Morbakka virulenta
AAAAATGGGGAAAAAATCCTGAAATACCACGCTAGGGTAATATGCCTTTTTCTGGTACGCAGAACCATTAGACACAAGACTTAACTTTAAACACTCCATGCATTTGTTTTGCGTTACGTCTATTACCAATGTGTATGAATAGTTTATTTTTATTAGATTCTTATAAATATTGCTAATTTAGCTGACCCGATTGTTCTTTTATAAGGTATTAAATATTTTTGGTTTATGGCCCATTTCAAGCATATCATTAGGCTTAATACTACACGTACGAAACAGTGTGGCCCAATCAAGACAACTGTGATGGTCATGAGCTACATAGTCGAAATGGCTTTATTTAAAAGAAGACCGATTGAGATGTTTTAAATATTTGTTATTCCTGAAAGGAAAGTTTGCGCCAGGGCGCAATGTAATGTAAGAATTATGTTTATCAAGCCGTCCGTATTTGCTTACCAATATTGCGACTAGCCTATTCCTGTCTATTGTGACGAAAGACTAGGAGGAAAAGAGTACTGCATTGTTCTTGGCTTTAATTGAATAATCATTTTAGGGGGTTATTTATAGCTATGATGGTGGTCCTCCTGTCTGTTTTAGTTGATACGGTAGCAAATGGCGTTTGGGACGACACATTATTTCTACCTGACAACGCAAGAGCCTAGCATGATTAGTTGGGAAAACATGCCACCCTTTTCCACTTTTCAATTCTCCTGTCACTACTAGACAACTGAAATGTACGACAATAGTTCTTCCCTCTTCCCTCCGCAGAGCAAGAATGTGGTGCGTGGAGATTTGTTTTTCACGCGATTCTAATGAGCTTTAGTACCAGATGCGATTTTTGGCGGTTGTGGTATAATTCCAGTAAGTCCTTTTTATTGATCTCCACTCGCAGCTTTGAGAGTGGTAATGCTTAGACCTTAATTATCTTCTGTTAATTGTCATTGCAGTTAATTAGAATGTTCATTAATTATACTTGCTATCAACATGAAAACAGACATTTCATATGAAAGGGTGCAGGATATGTATATCCATTAAATGCGAGATTTTATTTTTGTAGTTGTATATAACAGTCTGCTTGAAGACTTGGTGTTGATGTTTCCATCCTCTTTCGCAGTTGCGAGGTACCTGCAGGAAAGTAGTTTTTCCCCGTTTAAGTACAGATATTACCTCATTTTAGTAGCAATGTGGTCAATCGGGAAGACCAAGCTCTCTAAAATCAGAGACCCACCAGACGTCATTGCAATGTATTGTGCTATTCACACGTATGCCAAGTGCTTTCTTAATAAGCCCAGAGATTTAAAGTAACTGGCAATCAGATCATTTGGGTTGGACAATTCTGCTGTTGGATCTCTTCACGCAATAGCTCTTCTTTGTCACTTAATAAAATTCAGGGGAAATGATAAAATCGCATTGGAAGTTTTGCAGCCAACTAAAAGCTGAAAAGCAATGTCCGTACTTTACTTTGTTGACTTTGAAAATAAGCTCATTCACATAGTACGTTCGCAGAAGAGGGGAGGGGGTTGGCCACATGTTTGGTTACACAGGGGGGTATCTAGCATATATCTATGCATTTCAGTATTTTTGGAACGGAACTTTGTAATCTTCCCGTTATTCAAATGTTTATCAGACTGAACGGAGTTCACCGCCGCAACGCCTACCAAACTACTTATTCAAACTAAAGTTCATGGAGAAATTGTTTCGAGACGCCAGTACGTGGAACAACTACGTAATTGTTTACTTTTACGTCACGGGTGTGCGTTTGTGGAGGGACGATTTCTCAACCGCAATAAGGGCACAAGAAACCTGGGTAGCGGCTACATGTTGCGAACCTCAACTGCTTGTTTAAATAAAAGTTGAAATATATGGCCAAGAGTTCTATCAATGAGGTTTTTTTGCTTTCATCTGACGGAAAAGAGAACACATTTAAGACGAGGGTCACAAACGTGCGACCAAGATGGTGACATTTTGAAATTACTTCACCGGAAGAAAGAAATAACATATGGCTTTTGTGCTTTTTGTTATCATTTACTTTTTTATCCAGTTGTTTATAATAACTGTTTACGCGTACCTGCCAAAACGTTGAGGTGCAAATTTGAGATTTCACAGATCTGCTCAGTTTAATACTAAAAGCAAATCTGGAATGTTGGGATTTCCAAAACTTTAAACTGGTGAATTCTTATACCATTATAGTTTTCATCGCGTCAGTTGAATACACAGTTTCGAGCGCAAAGAGTTCAATTACAGAGATGTCTTAAACACCCCGTAACTTTTGAATCTGTTTTTGATGCAGGATGAGAAAAAAAGCAACGTTAACTCAATTACTTGTTTTTTTATGTCGGGCTGCAGAAGGAAACTGAGCGACAATGGAAACACCGGCTTTCCCTAAGCTGACCATCAGTACATTGTGTCAAGGAATTGAAAAAGCGGTCCATTTTCTGAAATCATCCAATAGAAGAAAGCCAGGCAAGGCAAAGATTAAATTCGATCAGCAATAATTGCTCAATTCAACTGAAAATGTGGAAAATTCTTCGGCATCTGACGATCGTCGCCGCACAGAACTGGTACATGCAATTACGGCATTGGACGATTTGAGAACCAGGGATTAATTTTACCAGATCTGCAATGTAATTGAAGCTGCTTTCCCGCCCCAGTGACTCGACCCATGGTAAATGGTATGTTCCGATTGTGCCTGTCAAGCGACTGCGACCTGAATATACTAAAAAGATCTCGATCGAATGTTCAGCTCACGTTTTATAGAATAGATGCCCTGCATGAAATATGAAAGTTATTTGGGCCTGCTACTGTGCTTAATATGTCCAACACAATCCGACAAAGCTAGGTTTATTGTTGGTATTGTCAGCTGTTTCTAAACAACCGCCGATTTAGATGTATTTGGAGTTTAAAGTGAGTTTGCCTGGCACACTTGACACCATCTGTGTACAGCGTTTCTGAAATCGAATACAATGGCCATTTGTCTTGCTAGGGCATCACTTTTATATGCATTTGCAGTGAAAAACAGCAAATGTAGTCCATTTTCATGCACCTTTGATATGGAAGATTTGTTCGAATGCAAGCACATCGATAGAAAGGCAACTTTCCTCGTCACTACTGATTGTGCATTCGACGACGCTCAGAAATTTCCAAAACCATCAGCTTCAGCTGTTTACTTTTTCAAGGAACTTGAGCTTGGCATTCTGTCGCAGGGCATAAATGCAGCTGGACGTGCTGTTTTCAGTCCGCAAAAACCCACTGCCGCATGATGTTGCAGGTGTGAGCCTACCACATGACGCCTTTGCTTCACACGTGAACAATGAGAGAAAATGTCGACGAAAATCTAGAAGAAAATTCCTACAAAGCTGAAGTTCGGTCGGAGATATGGCCCAAAACCGTCATTAGTTGCCATGATGTTGATTGCTAAACTGTTTCACTTGGCCAGGTATTTGTACCTTCCTAAACATCGGCTCTATGGATTGCAAAGCAAATACGGCAAACAAGATATTCTGTTCAAATTGAGATATGCCTTGACGAAGAACGATGCAAACGGTATGAAACGAAATGGCTTTCTCCTTTTTCTTAACAGGTCTCAACCACATCTAGCAGTTCACAAGTATAACCTGAAAAGAATCGAGGCTGTTGATCGGAAAGAATATTTCCGAAATAGAATGATTCCTTATGTAACGTTTTGTGAGCGGTTGCTTACTACAACACCAAGCCGACTTCCGACAAACAATACCGCAGCCTCCCAAGGGCATATACTGCCCGGCAATGGAAGGAAACTTGGAAAAGAGAATTTATTTCAAATGTACTTAATGGTCAAGGGAAGCTTAGATGCGGGGTCACAAGAAATGTAATCATTTGAATGTCGTGGTGACAACAAACGCATTGAAAAAGGTAAAGCTGATGATAGTAAAACTCGCAAAGTTAAGGGTGAAAATGGAAGTATTTGTTAAAAGGATTAAAGGAAATATGAAGGAGAGGATTTTAAATCAACACCATCTCAAAAACCTGTTATACTCTTTGGTGACCCTAATGCTCTCCTAGAAAGATTTGAATTCCCAATGGCTAGCAAGGCTGCATGTAACACAAGTTTGACAAATGGGGTTGTATCAATATGCGATGACCTAAAGAAGCAAAATGTGTTAGATAATAACACGTAAAATATTGTCTATAATATAAAAACTAAGAAGCATCTTCCAAAAATTATGAATTTAAAAGACAATGCGTGTTTGGTGGAATTGGTATCTTTGACCGCATTGCCCTTTTTCTACTAAGTTGTTTACAAGCAATGCAGCCAAGCAGATAGCCTCTACAGTACTTGCTGCTGGTCAATCAGTAACAAAGGACGCTGGGAAAAAGGCAGTTGACATTGGTAAATAAACAGTATTAGACGGTGGCAAGAAACTATCAGGGAAAGGTGTGCCAGGCTCTTACACCTGAATCTCGGGCAATTCTACAGGAACATGCAGGTGTACCAATCCACCATTCCTCCCATGACGGAATAAGACAAAAATTGCAAAGTATCCTGAGTAAATACCTGAACAGAGGGTACAGAATATTAATGCATTGATTGACGGACGCAAACACGCTCACCACCAACAACAAAATACGAATCGAACATTCGCGGGCGTGAAAGGGGCTACAGGTCTTTAAGAGTTTGTCAAAAAGTTAAATTGACCCAGTCTGAACATGTTATAGAGCCCAATCAATTGCGGTAGTCCGTCAAAAAATGTCTTCATAAATTGATTTAAAGAAATATGTCTATCATAATAAACAATGGAGTTTAGACGTGACAATCATGCAAAATACAATACAACCTCTGTCATCATAAAAATTCAGGGTTCAGCTTACAGGATTGTGAGATGCTTGAAATAGAAGACACAAAGTATGGTTATCAGAAAGCTATGGTAAAACTGCTTAAAGAGAAAGCGAACAAGATGAAGAAGATGAAGAAAGAGGCTAATGATTATCTTGATAATGAAGGCCATGATGAGAAAAAACTTTTGGAGATGGAGAAAGATTTATGCAAAAAGAAGACAACACTTCAAAAACATCCGTAGAGGTATCAAGTTTAAGGAAAGTGCGTGTCTCAAGAAGTATGTTGATCTAAACGCAAACCTCACAGCAAAGGCAAATAATGAGTTTGAAAAAGACTTCTTTAAGCTTACGAACAACTCTGTCTTTGCAGTTAAGGGTTACATTGTCACTTNATAATAAACAATGGAGTTTAGACGTGACAATCATGCAAAATACAATACAACCTCTGTCATCATAAAAATTCAGGGTTCAGCTTACAGGATTGTGAGATGCTTGAAATAGAAGACACAAAGTATGGTTATCAGAAAGCTATGGTAAAACTGCTTAAAGAGAAAGTGAACAAGATGAAGAAGATGAAGAAAGAGGCTAATGATTATCTTGATAATAAAGGCCATGATGAGAAAAAACTTTTGGAGATGGAGAAAGATTTATGCAAAAAGAAGACAACACTTCAAAAACAGTAAAAACGTATTCAATTAACGAGTGTGAATAACTAGAATGAAATTAAACCTTATATTTTAAAACTCTTATGCCAAAGTATAGTAAAGTGGTATCTAATATTAACCTATATATCAAACCTGAATTGAAGGAAGTCAGAAATGCGTTTGCCTGGGGTAAGAAAAAGGCTGTAGACTTGATTAGTTTTATGAAAATAAATCTTGATGACTTGATTGATTGGGCTAAAAAATCAGTGCCGAAAACAAAAAATCTTAGGAGCGTACGTACGTTCCATGTAGCAATGTTCAAGTGTATAAACCTTCGCTTTAATTTCTTTGGTTTTCGGCTGCAGAAGTTTGGCTCCGAAAAACCGCGGCTAGCTAGCCAAGGAAAGATGGGGCTTTAGGGAAAAGGAAAGATGGGTGTTTAGGGCACCTTTTCTAGCCCCTTATCTATTCTACGGAGGTAAGTAGTGTGACTCTAAAGAGGGCTGCTCAGTGACTTGGACGGCTGCCGAGATCTACTTCTTCCCCGAGTAAGTGAATAGCGACTCATGTGCAGGCTTGCAGCTATACCTGTTAGTATACCCACACTTGACGCTTCATCGCTTATCTATCGCCACAGGACTTGTAGGGGAAAAGGACGAATGAAGGTTGAATGGCGGCTTTCGAAACATCGACTCCAGTCTCTTGTCCGTAACCAATGCCAAGACTAGGTCAGGACGACTGGAAAGGAAGGCAGATACAGTGGATGACGAAGATGTCCTTTGTACCTCATCTTGCCCTTCAGGCTCCACAGAGCATTTGCTGAAAACTGCTATTCTTCCAAAGTACAGAGGGCTTAAAGACCATTGTCACTTTATCGGAAAATACCGAGGAGCAACTTAAAACAAAAGTTATCTACAAAAGAAGAAATTAAAATTCATTACTGTGGTGTTTCATTATCTAAGTGGAGATAACAGTTATCTTTTCATAAAGAATGTTGGGTAAAGTGAGGGGAACATTATCTGCATCCCTAATAATGAGGAAAAATACTTAAGCTTTACCAAAGAGGTCGAAGGTGAATCGTATACTAACATGACAAAGAAACTCGTTAAAACGAAAGCTTTGTTTCATTGACAGCCTGAGTTTCATGGCCTCCAGCTTGGTTACGTTGGCGAGTTTAGCTTCCTTCTTATAAACGGTGGTATACCACTATAGTTATTAGGAAACCCGAAATATTTCATCTATTTCTTTTCAACAGCGGAAAAAATTGCTAAAATAGCATTTAATAGCGGATTGAAAATTGTCAAGCTCTTAACGACTATGCAAGCTAAAGGGCTCCTTTCTATTTTTATTCAAGAGACTTGAGGCCAGTGCAGTCACTCAGGGCAAATTCGTTTGAATAACAAGGGGGTTCATGTACACGTGTTCCATCACTGTTGACTGAAATAGAGAGCATTTAGTTGCTTGATCGTTTCCTCTTCCATTCTACGTCTGTTTGAGGAAAGCAGGGAAGTGTATGTGGAAAATGAAAGCTCCCTGCTGAGCTCTTTGATGGGATGGCAAGAGCTGTGACCGCGTGCTTTGAGAGGTTGGGCAGACTTGGTCGTCCGAGAGAACATCCTTATATACCTCGATTTCTGCTTTGACTGTTTCAATGCCAATGCTGTCAACGTTTAGACCAGTCTGAGCCAGTGCCTCCACGTCCAGCACCAGACACTGTGTTTCATTGGATTTAGAACACGAACAGCGCGTAAAAACAGTATTGCTGGGTGTTTGGCAACCTCTACGTACAAAGCAAGTTTGCTCACTGCGGTAGCGAAGCCAGCTTTGAAGCGCTCTTCTTCGGTTGTGCACGTATCAGCCTGCACTCGTAGATAAGTTACGTCTTTGCTCGCTGTATCATAGGTTTCGGATTAGAGAAGGTTTGATTTCTCCAGAGTGAACAAAGTGTGTCTAAACTTGTCTCCCTGAGCAGCAATGAATTAAAGATCCGTTCGAACCTGGGGATCAGTAAACAATTCCCGAAGCAACGTCAACATCCTGGTCTTTGAAACTTCCAATTCTCTTTCAACAAACACTTAATAGAGACACACGTGCTTTCAACCAGGTTCCCCATCTAGTCACCACTGGTTCAGGAATAGTGCGGGGTTCTTCACTTCCTTCTCCAGCAGGAACTTGAAATACCTCAGCTTTGGCCCCGGAGACTTATACAACAGCTTCTTCAACAGTGATACGAGGCTGTCTACCTTTGGAAAACTATTGCAAAAGGCTTCGCCGACGACATGAACAATGTTGGCCCCAACAAGTGATGTGCTGAGTATTGAGCATTTGGATACAGTGTTGAAAGCACATCACGGTACGCCTTCAACATTTAGGCTGCACTATCAGAGATGAAACCACGCACCTGCTCAAAGCCTATGCCAAAGTCACTCAAGCATTTGACAACAGCATGCGAGATTGTAGAGTTGTCAACATTTTCTAAAAAAATGGTACCGATGAGATAGAACTTATCCCTCTTTGTTACATCTAACGCTTTGATTAAAACATTCAGAACATACCTTTGCTCAACATCTGTAGCTTCATCTATGCACACAGCAACTGGATTACCCCGTAGAAGCTCCTAAAGCTCTTTGTGGTGATCTTCGTACACTCTTTGAACATACTCTTCGCGGAGCGTATTAGCCTTCGTGATAGCCCTGCCATTGCGAACTTCCTTTACGAAGAAGGCAGGTGGGCGCTCACAGTCCACTTTTTCTAAAAGGGTATTTGCTGCAGTAAATGCCTTGACAAGATCAGTTACAACTTCCTGACGTGCAGTAGCTGCTTCATTGCATTCTTCATGTAACTCCTCATCGTGATCTACATTGGGAAAAAATAAGCAAGATGTGTCGGGATTTAAGCTCTTCATACACACGTGCATCAATTTAAGTAACTTACAAGCAAGCAAGTTTGTTAACAATTACTAACTGAACGTGCATCTAGTGAGACTTTTTGCAATCAAGTGAAAGGGAGCATATAGAACAAAACAAAATGCCACCGTTCTCATGGAGCAGGCCCAGCGTGTACTCTCTGAGTCACTGCTTCGCACTGATATTTTCCCGGCCCATCTTGCCGTTTCTTCCGTGTCTAGATGTTTGACTGTACCAATTAATACCAAAGAGGTTTTAAACTTTACACAGTGTTAGAGTACGTGTAGGTGGCAATCGAGTTTTTGAAAGGGCACCACATGCTTGCATTAATATAGGATAGCCTATATTTTTTGCATTTTTATGCATTTTCAGTTGGGTCAAAGGGTGCTTGGCAGCACGTGCCAAATGGAACTACCAAAGCATTTCTATATCGAAGGCAACTTGCACGTGAATTCTTTTTCTGCAGGCGGTCCTTTCAAAAAGTGTACGGCTCATTTGATATCTGATCATGTGAATTGGGTTGATTTCATAATTTGGTACATAATGAACTGGATTTAAGGTTGGTGTTTGAGAAATCATTAAAATAAAATGGAGAATTTTCAAAAAATAGCAGATTCTAGCAAGAAAAAGCAAAAAAAAGCAATTTTTAGCGGATTCCAAAATTTCGGATTCCCTAATGATTATAGTAATTCACTCAAAAGTGCTGATGAGATTCAACTATCACAAAAAGAAGCATTTTTATCGAAACTACGTAATGATAGGATTAGTGATGAAAACTA
The DNA here is from genome assembly GCA_003991215.1 of Morbakka virulenta. Classification (NCBI taxonomy): domain Eukaryota; kingdom Metazoa; phylum Cnidaria; class Cubozoa; order Carybdeida; family Carukiidae; genus Morbakka; species Morbakka virulenta. Next base: position 1,928,666 of record RDPX01000120.1, read on the forward strand.
CAAGCATGCACAAAAGGTATGGAAAGAGTTTATGATGGATACTCTAAGGGAATATCATGACTTGCATTCCAATGTCTTATTCCTAGGTGATGTCTTCGAAATCTCTTGGGTTACATGTAGTAACAACTATGGATTAGACCCTGTGGCAATACAGTTCCAGGTATAGGTTGGGATGCAAAACTAAAAATCACTTGAGTGTTACTAGAGTTATTATCAAACATAGATACGTTACTCAGAGTTGAGCAAGACATTAAGGGAGGAATCAATCTCAATGAAAATTAATAGAAATGCAAAAGGGAACAACTTACATGGACTTGAAATTCAACAAAACTCACAAAACAAAATACGTCAGTTACCTAGATGTTAACAATCTCTCTAGATGGGCTATGAGTAAACTTCTCCCCACTCTTGGATTTCGGTGGATGAGTGGAAGTGAACTAACCACACGGAGAAATCCTTCATGCCTACTTAAGGCTGATATGAAATATCCAAAGGAATTAATTGCATGATTTGCACAATGACTACCCTTTTGCTCCGGAAAGCCTTAACCTGAATAACGTTGACATGCCAATCCCCAATCTCAATGACAAAAGAAAATACATAGTACATTATGAGAATCTCAAATTTATGAGAGCTTGGGTTTAAACATTACAAAGATCCGTAGAGGTATCAAGTTTAAGGAAAGTGCATGTCTCAAGAAGTATGTTGATCTAAACGCAAACCTCACAGCAAAGGCAAATAATGAGTTTGAAAAAGACTTCTTTAAGCTCACGAACAACTCTGTCTTTGGAAAAAGCATGGAGAAAATCAGGAGGGTGGAGGATAGACATCCAGTTAGTAAACATTTACGCAAAAGCAAAGAAGCTAGCTGCAAAACCAAATTTCACACACTATAATATCTTCTATAACAGCTAACTATCACAACTATCACAGCTTCAGAGCTAATCAAACAACATTGAAAAGCAAATCAAGCAGCCAACATGGGAACAACAGAATTCCAGAAAATGTGAGAGCGGTGGTCAGGGAAAGAGACTTCAAAATTCGAAGAGCGTTGTAATTCAAAATTCAGCTGCATTTCCCAAGTACAGCTGTCCTGTTGTTCAGTTAAGGGTTACATTGTCACTNACATTACAAAGATCCGTAGAGGTATCAAGTTTAAGGAAAGTGCATGTCTCAAGAAGTATGTTGATCTAAACGCAAACCTCACAGCAAAGGCAAATAATGAGTTTGAAAAAGACTTCTTTAAGCTCACGAACAACTCTGTCTTTGGAAAAAGCATGGAGAAAATCAGGAGGGTGGAGGATAGACATCCAGTTAGTAAACATTTACGCAAAAGCAAAGAAGCTAGCTGCAAAACCAAATTTCACACACTATAATATCTTCTATAACAGCTAACTATCACAACTATCACAGCTTCAGAGCTAATCAAACAACATTGAAAAGCAAATCAAGCAGCCAACATGGGAACAACAGAATTCCAGAAAATGTGAGAGCGGTGGTCAGGGAAAGAGACTTCAAAATTCGAAGAGCGTTGTAATTCAAAATTCAGCTGCATTTCCCAAGTACAGCTGTCCTGTTGTTCAGTTAAGGGTTACATTGTCACTTGTGTCAGAGTGAATAAGCAAAATATTTATCACGTTGGTTTGTCCTTATGTTTGGAAAATAATACCTTTCATTCATTTTCTGCTTTTCAAATATTGTTCAATAGAATACTTTTTCCTTTGTGAGATGTTTCACTTCTGCTTTGCTCTTTCTTAATCTAATTGCAGTTTCTTTTTGTTCTTTGGCAAAGTACCGTATTTGAGTGGCAAAATTCTGTGTCTATCCTTTTTCTTTTCTTTGCGTGTTCTCTCATTATTTCTTGTAAGCCGAACGGGTGGCTAAGGTCTAAGGTACCCCTTTATTGACTTAATAGTTGGTACCATTACTACACCATGTGACCACTGACATTATAAAGGATAAAGTTGAAAAAAAAGGAAAAAGATAAATGCTTAGTATCTAACACGTGTATCATTAACTCTGTATCTCACGACATTATATCCTGGAACTCTTAAAATCTTATATAGGGTATAGTTCTTGTATGTGGGAGGGGGGGAGGGGGGAGGATTTGGAACTTTACAAAAGAAAAAATCATTGGTTGGGATCCGGCCAAGAAATTCCTCACTGCCAAAACAAAGTCCCTCTGAAGTGCATCGTTTGATCCACAATTGCTGGGGGAAAACGACGTTAAAATTTAAAAAAAAATTATTTTCCATGCTCCACTTAGATTTCTTTAATAGTTATAATAATAATATTTATATTTTTCAATATTTATAAATGTACAACAGGGGAAAAAAATATATTCCAGAATGTCACAAAGGATGCAACTAGGGATGTGCAAACAGTAAACAAACATGAAAACTTGAAAATGAAATGAAGTGAAAATGAAGAAAATGAAAATTGAAAAAATTGTTTTGGATGAATCAAGAACTCTAGGAAGGAGAATTTTGGATGTGGCAGGAGGAAGAAAGCGAGGAAGACCAAATAGGAGACACATGGGTGTGATAGCATAAGACACGAGAGCAGCAAGAATAAATGGAGAACACTGATCCGCTGTGGCGACCCCCAAAGGGTGCAGCCGACAGTCAAAGAAGAATAACTGCAATTGAATAATTTCAAAATAGCTTTTTTGTAATATATTCCGGGAGAAGTAAGTATTGTAACATCGTTTGTATTTTTCTGAACCAGGAGATTTCATACTGTTTACTTGGACAGTAATATTAACTGAGATCACATAGGATATAAACATTTAAAATAGACCTTTCAATTTTTACTTATATTCCCACATTTAAAACTTCTGGCGAAAATACAGAAAACTTTTATTTAAATTGGATGATGCGATAGAACAATCTAAATATCTTGAGTACATATTATCACGAGAAACATAAATGCAAAGGCAGTGAGAAAATGAACGATTATAAAGATTCGACGTTTTGATACACCATTTGACACGAAAATAGTGGCAACTGAAATTTTCCGGACTCAAATATACTAGAAAATTTAAAATGATCGAGAAGTACTTTCCTTCTTAGCTAAACAATCAGCAACGAGCGATGACGACCTACAAAGGTCAATTAGTATTATAAAGCAAAAAACAAAATAGTCTTGAGAAAATGGATTAAAGGATGTAATAACAAATCTATAGATGCTGATGTACCTGGCATGCCTGTGGAGAAGGCTAAAGAATATGAGCAAGATCTGCTCCAATATTTTAAAGATCACATCAAAGGTTTTGAAAGTGTTCAACATGTAAATTGGTTTGATTCTCGCAATGATTGAACGTTGATGGAAAGGAGCTCAGGGGCTTTAAGACATTGTGCAAAAAAAAACCCCAGGGTTCATATACAAGCAACAATTAGAAAAATAAATCACATATGTGAGAGCATTATCACATCGGGTGCCACAAGTTGTACAGCATTAAAAAGCAAAACAAAAAATAGCTAAAGAAATGTAAAGTTCGATGAGATCGCTATTTCGACAAAAATCCATGTCTTTCAAGGTGGTTGAGATGATTCAGTGTTGTTTCTGTGGAATTCTTTAATATGATTGTATTGTAAACCAAAGACATTCACAGCACAATTGGAAGTTAATCTCCAGCTCCAGATATATATTTTCTAAGTAGAATTCTAGGAGTGACATATTGAGACAGTATTACAAACAAGGGTATTGGAAGAAGAGAAATTACTGCGCTGTATTCGTCATATGAAGCAGCCAGACTTTTCGGTGTCACTGTGTGTGAAACCAGACTAAAATCTATAATAACAGAAACAGGAAATTTGTGCAAGCCTCGGATTTCAAATATTTTTGTTCAGTAACACAGGAAAATGGATGTAAAATAGAAGACCAAACACAAGTAAAGGCAGTCTCAAATAGGTGGAGAGAAGCGATGGACGTGATGTGTGGGATAATAGTACGAAGATCCATTAATGCTATCAAAGTTAAACACAAGTGTTATTATATCTACGCTAATGTAGGATACGATGTAGGATGTAGGGTATCCCATAGAGATATGGGAACTATGGAACAAGAAGGAGGATTTGATACCACGAGGAGAGGTAAGACTGTTGTAGAGATCAGAGACGAAAAGATCTAAATCTGACAAAGATAGCACCTATGGAACCCGCAGATGGAAAGTGATCAAGAGAGAGACAGAAAGAGCTAGGGATCGCGTGATGTAGTAAAGAGAGGCATAGCGAAGAAAGGAGTGCAGGCACGCGAGGCTCTGGAAGGGGTGCACCTTTACCGAAATAATAGAAGAGGGAGGAAACAGAAACTGGAATGTTTAGTACTGCAGAGAGCAATGCAGGTAAAAGGTGATAAAGGTAGAGAGAAGATACAAAACACGGGCTGTATCAAATACATTCTATGGTAAAGTCCTCTAACTAAGATATATGTAATGCTCTCCAAGGCGGAGTCTTTCGGAAAGCCGCGGTCTGCTAGCTGTAAAAAAAAGCCAATTTGGAATTTGCTTAGTGCCATATATACAAACATAATACAAAATACATACGCGTAAAAGTAATGCTCTCATCAATTCCAGTTTACGTAAAATTGCACTGAACAGAAAGAAATAAAAAAGGAATTCAATTTCTCCTTATTTCAGAAATGGAGGCAAGTCAATTCGAAGGTAGAATTGTAACATAATTCTATGGCCCTTTCAAAAAGTGTCAATACTAAAAAAACTTTGCTGAAGACCATGTAATATAGCGGAAAACAGGTCAAGCTGGTTAGCAATCTGTCCTTTGTGTAAAAAATGATTTCCACACTATTTTAAAGCCATTAAGATCAACTGTACAACAATCATTGGAATTACGGTTGCAGAGAATACAATTAATTTTCTTAATTCTTTCGCTTTATCTCATCTAGATTATTTCACATTAATGTCGGATCTAATTACAATCTTACTATATATACACATATTTTTTACATCCACTTCTTTTTTCAGCAATAAAGACATAAAAATCAAAAATACTATTGTTACACTTGCTAGTTAACTGAACATAACAATTACAAAACCGTTTAGTGAAGTCTTAATATTAAATACACTGAAGGAAGCAAGCTGGACATAGTCATGTGACTGGATTGTTTACAACTGATGTAAAGTAAAAATAAATAGAAAACAAAAATTGGTTTTAATACATTATTAATACATTCAAAATGATGCCGAGCCACGAACGATGAAGGACCGGTATCATATGGGGGCATACTAAGCAAAGCTTTATTCGGTATTCTGATTCAAAAAAGAATTTTACACCTAACTAAGGCTGCCTCCGATAGCAGATTGCATGCATTTACGTATGTTTATGATCTCAGATAAAGAAAAATACGAACGTTTAAATCTGCTTCGGGTCGTTTTTTATGCTTGGTTCATCATTTTTATTCTTCAAAATATGAAAATATTGGACTGTGTAAAAACAAACAAGCACAACGCTCCAATCAAATGAAACCTATTTTTGTTAATAATTGTTTATCACAATTAATGTTACCATTGTAATTAATATCTCATGCTTATTGTGATCACTTATGACGTCACCTTAAAAACTTCTCTATTAAGTAGGAACGACTAACCCCCTTCCCCCCCCCTCCCCTCCTTTTCGCACTTTGTTTTTTTTTTCATCGATCTTACAGCCAAAATAAGTATAATCACTAATTTACGAGTCGGCTAGGATTATCAGGAATTAAACATCAGAATGTCTCCTATAGCGTTTACAGGGTAATTTGTATTCAGTTTTACATACTAACACAACATCAGGCTCCAGTTCTTATATCACACCACTGAATGGCGTACGCATTCTGTTGGCCATGATCACCAGTTCAAATGAAAAGGCACACCTTGCCAGAAAGTCTATTATTAATGCCTGTTTAGCAATAAATGTAGAACATATAGAGTAAAACACAATTGTTCGGGGCACCGCTGAGTCAACTTAACAAATAAGTTCTAAAAAAAGGCAAAAATGGAAGAAAATCAAAGGAAAGGAAATCTTGGTTTTCAACTGTTTACTCAGAAGCAAATTTTAGTTCTGTTTTTCCGCTAATTGTCCATGGTCTATCTCAAATTAGAAACGGGTTTTTTAATTAAACCTTTTTTCGTTATTACATAAATTCGATATATTGCACGCTCCATTTCCAATACAGATCCAATATCTAATATTCTACTATTTCAAAGAAATATCTATAAATATTCATCAACAATGTTACCTAATTAAACACTAACAAGTTACTGAAATGAATTTTGAAGAATAAATGAAAAATAAGTCGTTCTATTTCAAATTTATTTTCCATTCTGATGCCTGCATTCGGATACATAAAAGTACTGACTTTTATCGAAATTATTGCTAAGTAAAAGTTGGCACTTAATAACAGAAACCGCAGTAGCATGTCTTTGCTGTGTACATTGGGTGATAATGTGAATATTCACCGTTTGATCCAACACATTTCATCTCCACTTCTAATTTCTGTTGTGACTCCACTTTACAACAGTCGCATCGAGGTTCAAGTGAGTTATCAACTGCTATAGGTGTTACAGTAGATATACATACCCCTAAACACGTGTTAATTTCCACTTGACGGGGATAGCAGTTTACTAGTTTCACATCCACTTTAATACCTTGGAGTATACATCTTCGATTATTCATAGCATTTTCCAGAGGATTGGTGCTCTGTGACGACCCAAGCAAGTTGGCAATTAAAAAAACCCTGACGATATGAGGAATCATTGCTAGCTGTTCTCCGGTGAAATCAAACGTACTTGGTTTTTAAACCTTAAAAATAAAGAGGAAAAAAATGCAAGAAAAATGCTCAGCTTCAATCAAAATGTGAAAATGGCTACCATAAAAAGCTTCATTTAACTGCTAGCAACCAGAGGGTCCATGCCCTAAATACTTTTGCTCATATATCATGGATCTAATGAGGTGACAATGGAACCTGGAATCATTTAATTAAAAAAGGTCGCTCCTTAACAATACCACCAGCCTTTTCAATGACTTTAATTGGGACAGGCAAGGGTTGGATTCATCATTGTTTCGACTGTCATATAACATATATCTATCAATACCCAAATCAATCATATTATCTCCATTTCTAAAAAAGGATTTATTCCTGCCGTGTCACTGTTGGGGTGCTACAGTTGACCTCCTATGATTTCCTTCCAGTATATATAAAATAGGAAGAATGAAAAAACACCCTAAATACATGTATCTGGCATTCTTTTTCAAAAATAAACAACTCATGATATAGTTAATTGAAATAAATGTTATTTTTAATCTCGTCTCTATGTACAGAAAAATGTCAGCAGTTTTTTAAGGGCGTTTTGTTTAAAAATGCTTCATTAAAAAATACAATATGTGCTTTTCTATTTTCGTTTTTTTCTTACGTTAGCTAGCACATCAGAAAGAAAAACACAACTTGTCATTTCAACATATTCAGCCTACATTTATTATTGATCGTTTATTTAAAAGATCTCTTCAATATATAGACAGTTAAGAAGAGCAACGTCTAGCACAGCTTCTATATTTTTCATTTCAAAATCTCTCTGTAACTTTCTAATTTAAAAGCTGTTTCGCAGCTTCATGTTATATACAGGCATCCTTTCCAAATCCATCAGAAATTTCTCACGGGGCCCGATCTGACATGGCCATTAATGACAATTCGGTAATCACTGTTGTCAAGATGACATCTCCAATCATTTACATCAAGAGCTTTGCATTCCAACATCACAATTTTGTCTTTTTTTCCTGCAAATAACTAGCATGTGGTTTGTTAAGAAAAACATAAAAAATGTCGAAAACGTCCCGAAAAGAAACAAAACTTAAATGCAACATATATTTCAAATTGTATTTTAAGCAAAACTTTATATATCTTGGCGATTAAAAAAAGGAGAACGTTTTCATCAATTTTATTATCATCATTTTCATTACTACTGCACGAGCTAAGTTAGTGTTGTTGACACAACTTATCTTTGAAGACAGCCCATAACTCATAATTATAGGCCCCAAACCGTTTTCCTAGGACCCTTGCTCGAAGAAAACTTGCCTTTTTAGCCAGTCAGCCAGCCTACAATGTAGCAGTAATCTTCTGAACGTAACCTAAATTCATTATCTGGGCCTCCAGAGTTGCTAGATTTCAGCTAAAACTTCCAAATTCAGTTGAAAATAAACAAAACTGTGCATCTACCCATGACAAAACGAGAGAGAGAAGGAGAGAAAGAGAGAAAGAGAGAGAAGAAGGGGAAGGAGAGAGAGAGAGAGAGAGAGAGAGAAAGAGAGAGAGAGAGAGAGACAGAGAGAGAGAGAGAAGGAGAGGAGAGAGAGAGAGCGAGCAAGCAAGTCATACAAAGGGGAACAGCAACAAAATAAAAGAGAACAACAAAGTGAGAAAATTGCATCCTTGTGTGTAAAACCTTACAACAGGATAGGCATGAAAATGCCGTGAAACGCAACTCAGGCTGGATAGTTCATCGTGATGTGAAACAAGAACGAAAGTTTATCACAATATTTCCGGTAGTAACAACAATGAAAGTGGCAAAGATCGGTGGTTCTGTAGTGACAAATGAGGGTTGTGTCACCTATTTCCATCTTTATCTTTATGTATTAACATACAGAATTGGCATATCAATAATAAAAAAATTAATAAAAAAAATTAAAATAAATAAAATGAATATTGCTATTATAATACGTCCTGTGAGAAATAGGGAAAAATAGTAAAAAAACAAATAAAACAAAATAAAGAAACAAATAAGAAAACTAGATGAATGAGATGTATAAAGAACTTAGCCAATTTCGTTCAAAATGTTTATCTACAAAATAAAAAAATAAATAATTTAAAACTTCTCTCCTAAAATCATCATCATTATTACTTTACCTGATATCTCTAGGTAATACATTATAAATACCTCGATTCGCAAGTTTTTAATTTCGTTTTTGGCACTTTCAGTAATACCCCATCGTTTCTTGTTGCCTTGATGTGAGATAGAATTTCGAAATAGTTTTTGAAGTTTTCACACGTCATTCCATCAAAGCACTTTCTCACCAGAAGAACAAAATATTTTTCAATTTTGTTTTTGATTTTGGTTGGTGATAGGACAAGTACTCTCTTTGCCAGTCTGTCAAATGATTTTAGTAACTTTTCTTAGATAGGTTCAAATTGATTGTACAATAAAATGTAATACACTGTAAGATCATTCTCTTATATATTACAATTTCGCTTTATGGCCGAGATAGTTTCAAAATTCTTCAAACCTCAGCTTAAAAAGAGGGGTTCAATAATAGGGAGACCACTATTGGAATCAGCAAACACAAATGTGACTTAAAGTCTTCTAATTATTTTATTATTTGTTTTATTTTTTATTGTTTGATATTAATTACACGACACAAGTCACTGACAGCAGATATCATAAAATGGCACCATTCATCCCATACCTTGCCATTTCTGGTAAAAAATGCAAATCACAACTTGATGGTAAGTATTAGAAACCTGTTCCTTAATTTTTGCTTGAAAATGTCAACACAATATTCTTTAAAAGTTATGCTTGGCTAGAGCGGGCAATGATTTATTTATCTGATCTATATTGGCACACCCTACATCATACATTGACACCACTTATGTAATCCACTGCCACTCACGTTTATTTTGGTTCCGTCCACAACAGTCAACATTAAACTATTGATTCTACTGGGTTGTGGGAAGTGAAGTAGGCTATGCATACCGTTTGTCACGGCAAGAAAAGTTACACTGCGTTGGTTCTTCAGTTTGATTGTTCTTCTCTTACAAAGCTGCTTCTTTCATCACAAATGAATGCGGATGAATGATGAGAAATCATGTGCATTATCGTTCATACAGGTCACATAGAACAGGAAGAAAGTAGAAATCTTAAAATAGGTTAAACAAATACTTGCAATCAAATACCAATAACGATTTTATTTCATTTGTTCTAATTGCCTATATATTAGCCTTAAAAATGAGTCACACAACATACTAAGATATTTTCGTCTTTACAGAAACTAAATGTATATTACATGGTCCGTGCTGAAAAACGTATAACTATTAAGTTAACAGGAAAACCTTAACCTTAATGATACTTGTCCTTCAGTGCAACACAGTTTAGTTAGGCATCATCAGTATTATCATCATTATTATCATATCGTAGTCATGTGCCACCTTTCTGTCAAAGTTTTCCTGTCAGAAACCTCCATTTACTAATTTTACTTTATTTTTAGGTAAGCTACGCCCACTTAGTAATTAAATCTCTAAAAATAAACTCTCCTTTATTTTAAACAATTTTCACAATTCTTTGTTAAAGAAGAGTCCAACAAACAAGGTTGGGATTGGAAATACAGTCCGACTGTAACGTTTTAGTTGACATTTGGTATACGTTTTATGAATTTCCATTCTCATTTTAAGTATAAATGTGAAAAGCACTGTCAACTACAATGTATTTGCATGCCACGACAACCCGTGCTAAGAAATACGATGCCATGAGCACCATTTTTATGGCGAAAAGTATACTTATAATTGAGTGGCAATGGCCAACAGTTATTGGTTAACTGTACCCCTCACCAAATGCTAAATACTACATAACGAAACCAGTTATGAGACGGGTAATGGTAGCAAATTACTATTGTGACAAAACAGATGAGGCATTGTAAAGTATAGAGATTCTTTGACAAAGTCATCAAGGCTTATTTTATATCATGTCAAGCTACTGAACCTAATTAATACGATATACGAATTCAGTACCATTACAATAACAACAACTACTACTACTACTACTATTACTACTACTTCTACTAATAATACTAATACTTCTACTGATACTACTACTACTACTACTGATACTACTACTACTACTACTACTAGTATTACTACTACTACTACTACCACCACCACTACTACTGCTACTACTACTACTTTTACTACTACTATTTTTGCTACTATTGTTACTACTACTACTGATACTACTACTACTACAATTAATACTACTAGTAGTAGTACTACTAGAACTACTACTACTACTACTAACTGCATGTTCAAAGGCCTGATCTTAGCGTATGCATGTTACATTTGCAATCTTCTAGCAAAACGGCAATATCTCGAAGATGATAATACATCTTTTTACAACTGAAACTCATAGCTTACCACTCAGCAAAAAGTGTTAACCTGCTTCTACCGACGTTGAATAAGTAACGTGTCCTTACCATTGTGAATAAACTATTTGAGAACTTACAATAGCTACCATAGAAATAAAATTCATCTTTATTAGGTTCACTTTTATCACGCTCAGTGAATCAAATTACTGCAACACAAAGCTCACCATAAAAACCTTTGGACACACCGGCAATTTTCCTTTTTCTTCAGGAAATTCGTGAATACATTTCTGTGATGCGAATATGTTATGATCTGTTTTTCATTTACATACATAGATGGTAATAAATTGAACCACAGAATTTGATAAAGAGCCGAAAAACATTGCTCAAATTTTTTCACTTTCAATGCATCCAGAGGAGGAAATCTATCTTTTAATGACGACGGGTGTCCAACTTTCTATCACGTCATCATTGTCATATTTCCTTTTTCTAGCTGATTTTCTTGTTGGTAGTATCCTCTAGGAACCAACCAAATGTTTGATGATTTGAAGGTAAAGGAATCCAGTTGGAGATTCTATGAGATGTATGCCCATACGTCTTTTAATTCTTTTCTGAATGTTTCTTGACATTTTTCAAAAACACAATCTGCTGATAATTAAAGTCTTCCTGAAGACAGAGAGAGAGGGGGAGAGAGAGGGAGAGAGAGGGAGAGAGAGGGAGAGAGGGAGAGAGAGAGAGGGAGAGAGAGAGAGAGAGAGGGAGAGAGGGAGAGAGAGAGAGAGAGAGAGAGAGAGAGAGAGAGAGAGAGACAAAGAGAGAGAGAGAGAGAGAAAGAGAGAGATAATGTTGGCTACGAGAGTTTGCGTTTTCACCCTAAAGTAAACATCGCAATTAAATATGCTACTCATTAACAACAACCCCGCTACAAACTATCTAAAAAATACACTTTAACTTATGCATTATTTCATTTTACCTTATTGCAAGGAGATACGATAAGTCAAATATTACCTCACTCGTGTTCCTTTTCATTTGGATTCCTCAAAGTCTCTCTCCTTTTTCTTAGTTGAAGAAAGATACGCGTCTAAAAAAGTAATCCCAAAATATGGCTTGCCTTGAAACTTCTGTAAACTCAGCTTCATGGGTTAAATTTATATACGACAAGATGGCTGAGAATGTTTTTCTATGGTTACTTTGGAGAGTTTTTCTTTCCCATTGATAAAATGGTTACCTAGGTAACAACAAATGACACTACTGGGTTCAATTATAAAAAGTCTTAATGACTTATATTTACACAACACTAAATTGTCGGTATCATGGAAGCATTTCTTTTGGTATTGTGTTAACAAGTAAACAGCAATAATGACAACAAAAGCGAAATACCATTTTTTAACTATCAGTAAAGAGGGCAAGGAACAATACTACAATTGTACTCCTGGGGTTTCTTCTATCTCTTAAAACCGAAGAAAACACACAAGACATAGGAAGTTTATACGTTGTAGATCCTTTTGCACTAACCTGTAATTGACTTCTCAATAATACCGATTACTAAGGCTTTTTCATTCATGTGACAAACTGTCATTTTCCCAAGATCGATTCGAGTTTTCCTTTTTACACGTTATTGATCTTAAAAATCGATTTTGTTTCAAATCCTGGTTTCGTTAAATAACCTAACTGAAATAAACCCTGATTTCGTCAGACTGAACCTCTAATAAAATAGCATCATTTGGAAGGTATCATAAAACAAAGATCAGTCAGGGAATCTCATTCAAGAGATGGAAGAAATACGAAGTACCCGAAAAACGAATTTGTATTTGGTTTATAGGAAACAATATATCAAACTTATATTATATGGGCAAAAACTAAATTATTTCAATAATGGAAATTGCACGAAGAAAAATTAAGGAGTGCATAAAGACATTTGTCCTAATTCTTCTCCAGTTTTTTTCTGTTATTGTAATTTCAGGTCTTAGTTTACACAATTAGACTCGACACATTTTAGTTTCCCCCACAATACCAATTGGCGTTTTACAATTGGCGAAATACGAATCTGAAAATCTTGCACACAAAAAAAACTCGAATAGAGACAGAGATGAGACCTTTTCCATGACCGTTCATTTACTTAAGGAAGTTCACCTGTTATATACATACACACATTTATACACATACCTACATTCATGCAGGTTAACCCAATGATCCTTGCCATAAGTCGCGTTTGTGGCCGAATTGCGGGATATGCCTGGACTTCAAATGTTTGCACTTGATCTGGTCGTTTCACCTGTTGTTCGACGGGGCTTGTTGTGCGTTGTGTCAACTAATGTCACATAAGAAGTGTTGTGTCAATACTTTTCAATTCTCTCTTTTACACATTGTGAACAAACAAAACTGTTTCACCTTTTTGAAGTTTTTTATCATCGTGTCGTGTCAATACATCTCAAACTTTGCAGTTTGAAGTTGCTTGTTGACGCGTGTCAACGCGCCAAACCTAAGATCTTGTCACCTGCATTGAATGGATAATGTTCACACTTTCCATCCCTGCAAGCCTCAAAATTCCTCTCGTCTTTCTCACAATTAACACTGCTACATTGGTGACAACGGAGAAAAGCAATTTCAACAAATTCTTGTCAAACATGTCTTCCACAAGAGGTTAAAAAATGAATTTGAATTCAAGATTCCGTTACAAAAAATTGACGATCATGAAACTTTTCCAAGATAGCGAAGCAAGAACCAAGGTCTTGGCAGATGAAGGAGTCGCTGAGTCACCTCTCAGGCGTTGTTCAAAAGATGCTAAAAAGCTACAAGACTTTGAATTAGAAGTGGATGATGATGAAGGACTGGCACGCAATAGAGACAGGACAAGGTAGAATCCAACAATTTACAAGGCCATGTTCAACTGGTCTGTCGACAGAAGAGTAAAAGACATACCTGTGTCTGGCACTGTGCTACAACCCAAGACACGGCAACTCAAAGAGTAAATGGGTGGATACAAAACCTTCAAATCATCCAATGTGCGGTGCCACAGGTGGGAAAAGCGTCATGGGATGGATAAGAAAACAATCAGCGGCGAGATAAGGTCAGTAGACCACAAAGAAGTAGAGGCATTCATCCCTACGCTAGAGGCACTTGTGCAAGAAGACGTCACAGCTGAGCTGATTTACAAGAAGACTGACGAAATGGAGCTACACCACAGAGTACCACAAACCACCACATTAGGTGTTACGTTAGAAACCAGGGCTTCAGATGGATTCAAGCAGTTTAAAAATCGTGCTACCTTGCTACGTGGCACAAATTGTAAGGCAGCCATAAACTGACTCGTCTCATTGGAAAGTTCAGGTGCCCTAGATGCTTTCACCACTCTAATATGGAGAAACTACCACTGCACTACAACTTTTCCAAAGATGCCTGGATAACTGTATCTATGTTCCAAGATTGGTTTCTGAACAACTTCGTGCCTTTTTTCGAGAAGCACTTGAGATGGAAAGGCTTAAAAGTGAAACCATTGCTGCTTTTAGCCAGCTGCCACGCGTACACTCCCAGCTGTATTATTAGTGTCACCTTCTAGTAACATATATATATATATATATATATATATATATATATATATATATATATACATATATGCATGTACATATAAGTTCATTGAGGGGCCGTGGCTTAATGGTTAGCGCAGTTGCACAGTAACCTAGGGGTTCCGGGTTCGATTCCCCGAGCTGGCGAGAAGAATTTGGAACTTAACAAAAGAAAAAGCCATTGGTTGGCGTCAGAAAGGGCATCCGGCCAAGAAATTCCTCGCTGCCGAAGCAAAGTCCCTCTGAAGGGCACCGTCTGAGCCTCAATTGCTGGGGGAAAATGACGTTTAAACCAAAAAAATATATATAATAAGTTCATTCTACTTCAGCTGTATGGTTTTTTTTCGATAGCTCATTCCCCCTTTATTTCATATATTTATCTGTTTTTCATTATTTATTTTCATTCCAATTTTGTTTACTTTTACTAGTACTGCTGTGATAAGCTTTGGTTTATCATCTTGTTTCATTTATTTGTTTTTGTCTTTTCATTATTTTGTTTCATCGCTTCCTTTCTGTTACCATGGGCCATCACCTCAACCCTCCCTTGTTACCCAACACTAAGGGGCGTCCATGAAGGCAACCTCCACGTGGTGATGCCTGGATGCTGATTAGCCAGGTTTTTCTGACTAGTTAGTAACGAATAGCCTTCGATTCAAGCTGTTCTTCCGTACCATGGAAGAAATCGATCTCGTCGTTCATGTGATTTTGAATCTGGTTCGTCGTCGATTTGGAGAATTTTTTTTAAAAAATCCAACCAGGAAATGTGCGTCTTCGACGCCCCCGTAGTTGGGAGAGATATTCCCGGTGCAGCCTACTCACTTGGTCTCTAGCAGCTTACACACACACACAC
>RDPX01000120.1:1970217-1981489 GCA_003991215.1 Morbakka virulenta
CTATATCTCTCTCATGTTCGCTCTCTCTCTCTCTCTCTCTCTCTCTCTCTCTCTATATATATATATATATATCTATATCTCTATCTCTATATATCTATCTCTCTCTCTCTCTCTCCATCTCTCTCTCTCTCTCTCTCTCTCTCTCTCTCTCTATATATATATATATATATATATATAAATATCTACCTCTCTCTCTCTCTATCTATCTATCTATCTATCTATCTATCAATCTCTCTCTCTCTCTCTCTCTCTCTATATATATATATATATATATATATATATATATATACATATATAAATATCTACCTTTCTCTCTCTCTCTATCTATCCCTATCTATCTATCAATCTATCTCTCTCTCTCGCTCTATATATATATATATATATATATATAAATATCTACCTCTCTCTCTCTCTATCTATCTATCTATCTATCTTGCTATCTTGTTATTTCAATGGCCATTAGTAGCCTCAGCAATGGAGAACAAGATCATGTTTTTATACGTTGATTCCCTGAGATCTCTGGTAAAAAGACGTCAAAACAATGATAATTATCGCATGGATGAGTAAGAAATATTTTCCTGTCAATATATTCGTTGAATTAAATAAAGATTAGCTTGCATGCACAAATACAAAAGAGATTGATAGATTTCATCGCGTTGTTGTCTGTACGTTAGTTTTTCTTCATAACATCAAGAAATATTTTCTTGACTGTTGTTACCTTGTGAAAAATCACACTTTTGATAGATATTTTGTCAACGAGTAATGTCTACCGTTTTAACAGTTATCCTTGTGACCATATTTCTTTGTGGAGGGTACATTTCTCTCCGTCTTATTTACACAAGGGTTCGTAGTCAGATGAAGAAATGATAGGACAGTCATTAACACAGACTTTGAGATTCACGATGCTTTTCTCAATATATAGTAAAAGATATTGCAAGAGAGCCATAAAGTAAGTAATTGTTGTTTTGCTTCGTTTTCTTTTCGGGGAGAGTCATATCTTCTTTGTTTTAATGAGACCTAAGTGACATTTATTTTGTTGTTACATTACATCAATAAAGAGCCTTCTCAATGAAATGAAACTTTTACCGATAACATTAAAAATTGTAAAGAATTTCTCAATATTAGGTTATACTTATATATAGCCACTTTGATTTCTTAAGGGTTGAACGGTATCTGTATTTGCCAAATACGTTGCTTTCATCCCAGAATCTGGTATCGATCCATGCGTATTATTGAGTTGAAACTAACATCTCACCTGGGTCTAGCAGCATGACAAATAGGTCAATGTTTTGCCATTGCAAATCCATTGCAGCTAATGAATAACAAAAAAACCCTTAATTTCTAGGAAAATTAGACCAAGTAGACCAAGGGTTAATAATACGTGTGCAGCTTAATGCCACACAATACCTTGGGGCTAGAAAGTTAATGCATTTTCTGAGGTCTGAATTCTATCGGTGAATTTTATGCCATTTTAGATTGTGTCGAATAATTGAACTTTTCCACACATTTAAACTGAGGCTGAAGGCGCAGGAAAATCTATATATGTTCTTATGTTATCTTCTTTATTTTATATGATTTTGATAAAATCAAAGAAGTAAAACCTAAAAGCAATCTAAGGATGAAGTTATCATTTCTCTCTCTCTCTCTCTCTCTCTCTCTCTCTCTCTCTCTCTCTCTCTCTCTCTCTCTCTCTCTCTCTCTCTCTCCCTCTCTCGCTGTCTCTCTCTTTGTGTGTGTCTCTCTCTCTTTCTCTCTCTCTCTCTCGTGCTTCTTTGATGAAATAGAATAAAATGTGCTTGATTTATATTGTGGAGGAGACCAGTGTCCATTTTGTTTATGATTTGCATGAATAAACTCATTTAGAAGATATTAACCATAATGCTTCAATGAACAAAGATAAAAAGATATACTTGTACAGACATGTAAGAGTTCTTTTGGTGTTTACATATATCAATCTGAACATATTCCAACTTGGGTCATTAGCACGTTAATATAGATATAGATGTATTAGATTGGATATTACTAGACTATCAAGTAATATGATAGATCAGTGCTTCCTAATCCTTCTAATGCAAGGGGCCTCCTTTCCAAGGTAAAAGGTAATATGAGTCCCCTAACCTTCCAACCACAAAAATTATATTAAATAAATAAATATTTAATTATAACAATTAAGTAATATATTTATAAATATATTACTTAATTGTTATTACATTGGTACTAACGTGGCGTGATACATTAGAAAAATTAATAAGTTGAATTGATTTTTTTTGTTGCATTTTTAGAATTATCAGTTAATTTCATATGTATGATGGCTTCTGTTGGATTCCTTAAATGATAAAGTAATATTAGGGTCTGTTGTATAAAGTTTAATCGTATATCGTCATGAATTTTCAAGGTGCTTCTTTCTTGCTTTGATTTTTATCTGATGTGTGTTAAAAGACCTGATTTACAATTGTATGTCATAACAAATCGTGAAAAAAATTCCGTTAAATCATTCTGTGTTTTTGTAATTTTTATTGACTATTTAGACTTAAAATTTTGTTGGACTTGTGTTTACAAAATGAGCACGGGCAGATGAATCACTTTTCAGGTCAATATATTCCGTCTGTGAGTTAACTGGTACTTCTTCAATAGCAATTCTAAAGGAGAAAGGATTGGTGGAATAAACATTTACCCTAGGTCAAACCAGGGAAGTATTTTGACACTTCTCTTTTTAGGTGTGTGAAATGTTACACCATGTCTTCATTGAATCGGATAATTCACGATTTTTATCAGATTAAAAATAAGTGTTGGAAAACAAGGTAAAACATCAAAGTTCACCATTGAATTTACCCTCAAGTTCCTTTTCCTTATTGATATCAAAAGATAATATAATATTTTCTCTTGGTTCGAACACCGGACGAAAAACACTTTCTTTAGGGACCCATATGAATGACTGTGTAGTACAGTAGCATGTTTTGATCCCATTTTATGGCACAGATGTTAAAAAAGTCTTTACAGTATTGAGTGCACTTCCTTTCACAAAGGTTACAATTTTTATCACAGTGTCCAGAACATCTTTAAAAATAGACGAAGGAGTTTTGTTAGTAAATACATACAATGTGCACCCACTGTTTCAAAAGATATTTTCTTTGAATTTTATTCTGAATTCATGACTTGTGTCTAAGCATTGCAAAACTCGAAGCCTTTCCAGTCGATACAAGTAGCTTATTTCTAAGGAAAGATACTTTGAAAAAACCAGCAGTTGAGAACATGATCCCATATCAGTACTCTCAGCAAGAGCTGCAACAGATATCAAAGATTTATATATTTCCAAGACGACAGTAGTCTTGACATCCTCAGACATGGAGGATTTTCTGTCGTTAACAGTGTTATTTGGGAGAGGAATCTTGTTAATCTCTCTGGTCATACCTAGAACACACATTAGTGCTTTTTTAACCAAAGGTTTGGTTAAAATTCCACCAAAATCATAAGCTTTTTTGCCTACCAGTTTTCCGGGATATTTAAAAGAAGCATCAAATAGAGACTTTCTTTCCTTTTTTATCGACTTAGCACTAAGAACAAAGTAACATATTACACATTGTGGTCTTGGAGTCCACTTTCCCATGGTACAAGTTACGTGTGACAAAAGAGCTTGCTTATTAACTTGACTTTGAGCGTTTTGCCTGCAGCGCATGCATACGCTTTAGTGTCTTCTTTTGTTCCTCATTCTTGGAGTCAACTTCACATTGACATTAACATGACCCCAGTCATTATTACGAAGTCTTTAAAAACTGCCCACTTGCACCAGATAAGAAATCACTAGTCTTAGTCAATAAATATTTCAGATCTGCATCCAAATACTTTCCAATTTTCCGACAGATTTCATTACCATCAGAAGTCTTAATGTGGTTTTCCTTCATAATGGAAATAAATATTCTTCGATTCCAATTGGTCATTCTGTGCAAATGAAAGAATCCCACGAAAACATGGATCAGTTACTGTCTGCTTTGAACTACCATGACCATGGTAGGTTGATCTGTGAAGATCTTAAGGTTTGTTGGATTGCTTTTAGGACTACAGGGTGGCTACACAAAGTATCCATGCTTTTTGCGTTTGTGGGAGAGTCGGGCTGATGATCAACATTATATCAGACAAGAATGACCGCCAATGTAAGGGTTGAAATCTGGTTCACACAATATTCAGTCTTGCTCTCTTGTTGAACCAAACAAGATATTACTTCGACCCCTACATATCAAACTGGGACTTATGAAGAGCTTTGTAAAGGCAACGGACAGGAAAGGCAGAGGGTTTACTTTCCTTCAGCAGAAGTTGTCTCGGATACGTTTTGAAGAATTTTAGGCTGGCATTTTTTATTGGCCCCAGACTTGTAACTCATAAAGGACTCAATTTACGATGATGTGCTGGGTGAGCTCAGCTCAGCTGTCTGCTTGGCTGTCGCTTAAGTCAGTAATTACAACCTTTCTTGGAAACAACTGGAGTGCAGACTACGAGAAGGAAGTCGAAGAACTTTTGAAGAACTTTAAAAAATTGAGGGCTTGTTGTTTTTATTGACTATTTAAAAGCCATATGTATCCTTTTGATTTCTTTTCATTTCATGTCAAAAAATTAATAAAAACAAATATAGAAATAAATAAAGTAATAAAAACAAATATAGTAATAAATAAAGTAATAAAAACAAATATAGTAATAAATAAAGTAATAAAAACAAATATAGTAATAAATAAAGTAATAAAACAAATATAGTAATAAATAAAATAATAAAAACAAATATAGTAAGAAATAAAGTAATAAAAAATAATATAGTAATAAATAAAGTATTAATAAAGTAATAAAAACAAATATAGTAATAAATAAAGTAATAAAAAATAATATAGTAATAAATAAAGTAATAAAAACAAATATAGTTATAAATAAAGTAATAAAAACAAATATAGTAATAAATAAAGTAATAAAAACAAATATAGTAATAAATAAAGTAATAAAAACAAATATAGTAATAAATAAAGTAATAAAAACAAATATAGTAATAAATAAAGTAATAAAAACAAATATAGTAATAAATAAAGTAATAAAAACAAATATAGTAATAAATAAAGTAATAAAAACAAATATAGTAATAAATAAAGTAATAAAAACAAATATAGTAATAAATAAAGTAATAAAAACAAATATAGTAATAAATAAAGTAATAAAAACAAATATAGTAATAAATAAAGTAATAAAAACAAATATAGTAATAAATAAAGTAATAAAAACAAATATAGTAATAAATAAAGTAATAAAAACAAATATAGTAATAAATAAAGTAATAAAAACAAATATAGTAATAAATAAAGTAATAAAAACAAATATAGTAATAAATAAAGTAATAAAAACAAAATGTAATATGGTAAAAATGAAAAAGATATTCTTCTTTTTGTGCTTGTTTTGTGTTTTAAATTGGTTTTAGGAGAGAATTAATGTTTCTTATAAATGTGTTATTTTTCCCTCAAATATCCTCTTTTATGTTTTTAGGATAAAAGCTGGGGAGAAAAATACCAGAGTGCTTTTGTTTACTGGAATAAGAAAAATCATTGGCACACGGAGCATTTCAAAAGATTTATTGATGATGTATCTTTAGTTTTAAAATGAAACCTTAACGTAATCAGTGGCTTCATAGCTTTACACAGGATTTGGGATGATGCATTCTCAATTATCAATCTTGTTAAATCTGAAGAGCATTTGTTGTATTTTTCTTGCTTGTGAAAAGATTGAAATTGTTTAATGTAACATCTTTAAATAAAAAGGGATATTTTCATTGTTATAACCACTTTTAATATGCCTTGCCTTGCCTAGGTGCCGTCCCTGATCCAGAGGTTGGCGACCACAGATCTCCAGCCCTTCCGATCCTGAGCCTCGCGCCGCAGCTGTTCTTGGTTGAATCCGGTCAATCCCCTGAAGTTGTCTGACCACTTCAGACGTTGGCTGCCTCTCGCTCTTCTTCTAGGTATACGTCCATCCAGAATGTCATGCTGGATGCTGTTTTGCCTCACTATATGGCCAAAGTATCTCGTTTGCCTTATCATGATGTTCTTCAGTAGACACTTTGTCGTTCCCAGCATCTGAAGCACTTCAGCGTTCGTCTTCTTCTCCTTCCAACTGACTCGTAAAATACGCCGGTAGCACCACATCTCAAATGCTGCAATCTTCTTCTCCATTACCGAAGTGATGGTCCACACTTCACAGCAGTAGAGAAGTGTGGACCACATATATGCTTTAGTAAGCCTTAGTGGAAGTGCCAGACTGATCTTGCGACAAGTCAGAACTTTCCTGAAGCAATTGAAATTCGACTTTGCCATAGCTATTCTGATTTTGATTTCTTCTTCGCATCTGCCGTCACTAGTTACTGTTAGCCTAAGAGCTTATTCCAGTTGCTTCTCTACTTGTTCCAGTTGCTTCCCATTTACTACGATTTCGCTCTTCACTGGCTGCGAAGATTTGTGAACTTTCATCGTCTTGGTCTTGTCTTCATTTATCTCCAGTCCTATTTCCCTGCTTCTCCTATCTACTTCAGTGATGATATCTTGAAAAGCAGCTTCTGAGCTTGCAATGATGGTGGTGTCGTCGGCGTATCGTACCTTTAAAATACTTGTATTTTAATGACAGGAGAAGCTTTTTTTTAGCCACAATGAGATTTCTTCAATGCACCATAAGCCTTTTTCTTGATGAAGATTGATTACACCTATTTGAAACTCAACTATTGCATGTTGTGATATTTAGTTTTTATCAATGCTCAAAGTGAATTCTCCAAAATAATTTAAATCCTATCCAATTGACTTAGAATAGGTTCTTGAAACTCTTAATTTTCCAAAAATCTTATTGTGGAATCAAGCATATGAGAAAAAGTGCTAATTAGAAATGAAAAGGCAGGTGCAAATATAGGTCTAAATAAAAAACCGTCAAAGCAAATAATTTGTATTTTATTGACGCTGGTGACTAAATATTACTATTTTATGATGTTATTTATGAGAAGAAACCAACAGATTTTTTGAAGGCATTTTTAAAAATCTGTTGGTTTCTTCTCATAAATAGAGACTTTCAAAGTACGTTAATTGAATGGAACAGCAAATTCTGTTTTATTCAATTAACATACTTGGGAAAACTCAAGTGCCATATTAAAAAGTGCTATCAGAAAGTGAGAAGGAAAAGGTAAAAACTGGAGATCTGCTACATATGATGAGAGATAGGAATCTGTGAAGAACCATGATCGCCAACGTCTGGAATGGATATGGCACCTGGAGGGAGTTGACATTAAAATTTCAAAATGTTGTTCAAAAAGGTAGATCATTGTTTCTAGCTTGATGTCACTTGGCACTAAATTACTACCACCAGTAACAAAAGTTGCATCAAAAGTGCTGAAATATATATATATATCTATATATATATATATATATATATATATATATATATATACTCTGTGCTGCACTGATGAACCCACAAAGGGCGAAACAGTACTGTATGTAGCTTGAGTATATATATATATATATATTACCCTACTGCGTCACTAGGTAACCTAGGATAAAAGTATGTCTGCGTCTCAAGTCCAGACTAGGACCTCAAAACACGGCGCAAGATTGATGCGGTGCCCAAAAGTGCTGAAATCTGAGCACTTGCAGCGATGTTAAGGATCTGTAATGTTTCTAATGCTTCAATAGTCCAGGTGGTAATGTTCCCATGGCTCCAACTACCACCGGCACAATGGTCACTTTGGCTCGGTGCATGCGCTCAAGTTCCTCTTGCAGAGTTGAATACCTCTCTCGCTTCTCCACCTATTTATATTTTTATCATATATATAGCTATTTATATTTTTATTTATTTTATTTATTTATAAGCCATTTGTTTATTTTATTTATTTGTTTAAAGCTATTTATTTACATTTATTTTTATATATATTTTTAAGCTATTCGACAAGCGCGATACTTTTCCTTTTCATATCATCCGAATGCCGGATCTATTTGGAAATTTGCCTCGTTATGTGTTGTATGGGTCAATACTATCTGAAATTTTACGTATCGCTCGTGCTTCTCTTCTCTACGATGACTTCATCATCAAGACTAAAAAACGTTTCGGTAGGTTGGTGACACAAGGAGCGTCCCAAAACAAATTGAGGAATGTCGTGCATTAAGTCTATGGCAAACATTTTGATGCTTTCTCTTCTTTTGACAAAACATGTTACCAAATTACCTCAGATTTGACTACTCAGTAAATTTATGGTCTCATCTTCTGTCATTCATTTCTACCTTCCATTCACTTTCTGGTCGCTCGCTGTAAGCCTGTACTTAAATGCATGGTCCTGATGGCAAATGGTCATTTTCTATCTTTTCTTCTGTTTATTTTCTGACGGCCTGTACTTAGCTGTATGGTGCTGACGGCAGATTGACATTCTTTCTGATGTTACTTCTCCGTCTTTCTAATACTTACATTTCATTGTTTTTCCTCTGTTTGACAATGCTTGGTTTTCTGTTTGTTTGTTGTTGTTTCTTTACCTTACTCTTGTTCTACATTCTTCTTTGTTCTTCTCTTTCACCATGTTGTTTCAGATCTTTGTAGCAGATGGAATGCTGAGTATTGGGTACTCGTAACATATGTGGAAAGCAGCTACTGACGGTCACAAGCCCGGGACCTCTGTAAACAACATGGTTATTCTTCTGTCTGTCTCTTCTTTCAAATTCTGAAACACTTCTTCTGTGCCTTTATTAATGTAACCGCCGATGACTTCCTTTTGATGTTGTCCATATTCACAATGTCCACCTTTCTTGAAATCCACAAAAGCCCTCCAACGTAATATCCGTCGTCAAATATGGCTTCCATTCGTTTATATGTTCATTGACATTTATGTAAAGTGATGTAAAGGAGCTGAGTGCTTATGAAGGTTGTCAGCCTTCAGCAGCATTATTAATATGTCATGTATAAACAGAAGCCAACCCCCTATGTAGACTTTGTGGGGAACGTGAGGCAACTGTTGAGCGTGTAATGTCAGGATATTCACAGCTGGCGCAGAAGCAATACAAATACTGGAGGCCTGATGTTGTTGGCAAGGTTATAAACTGGAAACTTTGCAAATGTAATAATTTGACCCACTGTGAAAAGTGGTATGAGCATAGCCCAGAACGAGTGACTTTGGGATGTTAAAATACAAACTGATAAGGAGCTGAAGGATAATAAGCCGACATTCTAATCCCAAAAAAAACCAAACAAGATCTTGTTTGACCATTGACGTTGCCTTCTCATTTGACACAAGGGTTCTAAATGAAAGAGGATGAAAATTTTACCAAATATCAGGACTTGAAATGGGAAGTGATAAGAATTTTGGATTGCAATAACACCAAAGTCATCCCAATTATCATTGGAATGCTTGGCACCATTTCAAAGAATTTCAAGGGCTGGCATAATAACACCAGCCTAAACCTTAGTTTAGCAACACTACAGATAGCTTTCCTGCTGGGAGCTGCAAAAATTCTTCGTTATGTGTTGAATATCTAAGACTACAGGTAGTGGCTTGATATTTGGCCTAAACAACCAGCAAAACTACATCTTCAGCTGTGATATCAAGTTTACATAATAATAATAATATACATACAAACATAGATACATACATACATAAAATACATACATAAAAATATATAATAATATATAATAATATATATACCAACCTTGGTTGGTACGTCGAGCAGCAAACTAAGCCACTGTTAAATTCTGTCAAAAGGAATGGGATAATCCAGACTGATAGTTCATTGAATCCTAAAGACTATAAGAAAAGAGAAAAAGACAAGAATCTGAATTCCTGGAAAGAGAAGAAAACGTATAGACAATTTTTAAGAGAGTTGGAGGGAAAGGATGTTGAAAATTCTTAGAAATAGCTAATGTCGTGTGATTTGATAGGGTCTACCGAGGCATTAATATGTGATGCCCAAGAGCAAGCCTTCAGAACGAATAGCATCAAGCTTTTTATAGATGAGACTAGAGAATCACTTTTTTGCAGGATGGGTGGTGAGAGAAATCAAACTGTTTACCATATAATTAGTGAGTGTACTTTAATGGCAAGAAAGGAATATCTAAAGCGTCACAATAACGTTTGAAAATATATACACTAGAAATTATGTGAAAAGTTTGATCTTGAAGGGGCAACGAAATGGTATGAACATGAATCCCAGGAAGTCATGGAGAATGACTCATGCAAGAGAATGTGGGATTTTGAAATACAATGTGATAGAACAGTGATTGCAAGAAAACCAGACATAGTTGTAATAGATAAGAGTAAAAAACAGACAAAAATTATAAATGTCGCAATACCTGGATATATGAGGCTGTTAGAAAAAGAAGAGGAGAAAGTTGATAAGTACAGAGTTCTATGAGATGAGATTGCTCGACTGTGGAAAATGAAGAAGGTTGAAATTATCCATGTGATCGTGGGTGCGTTGGGAACTGTCTCGAAAAACTTTGAATGCCATACTAAATTGGAATAACGATGAAAGTAGAACATGTCCAAAAATCAACACTGTTAGGTACAGCCCAAATCTTAGGGTAGGTCCTAGGGGATTAAAGCGACAGGTGAAAGGGTTGTAATTCCTTAGATGGTAGGCAGTTATCTGGGATCACACCAATTAGAACAAAAGCAAATGAGAATTAAAGCTTTGTAAGAAAATTTATCAAATATTACAATAAGTGACTATGACTCCGATTGTGGTAGGAGCGTTGGGTGCTGCCAGTAAAAATTTTGAAAAACTTGTAAGAGATATAGGGATCTACATGCAAATTGAACATGCACAAAAAACAGCTTCATTAGTAACAGTGCGGATATTAAGGCTTGTTCTTGACAGCTAAATCCAAAAAAAAGGATGTGTGATTTCCCATACAACTTCTTGTTGTACGTGATCACATAAAAAATACAGAGAAGAAAGATCAATCTCAAGACATTGAATTTGTTATACTACTACTACTACTACTACTACTACTACTACTACCAATAATAATAATAATAATAGTACTATTATTATTATTATTATTATTATTATTATTATCGTTAAAACCTGTTTTCATCACAGGCAGATGTTATACCGAGTATTTGTAAGAGAGCCGGTTACAACAAGTAATTAAAGGTCTCTCATATTCTTTCGCTAATTCAGTACTCCAGTACTTTTCTTAAAATTCTTGCTGTTCCTAATAGTGTAGTTTTTTGGGTCAGTGTTGTATCTATCTGTATTCTTAGTTTCTCTATGTACTTTTCAAA
>RDPX01000120.1:2028428-2044372 GCA_003991215.1 Morbakka virulenta
TAATAATAATAATATATCAGCTAATAATATTGGTATAATTTCTTATAATGCTTTGGATCTGACAATTTTTTACCTTTGGCTATGTTTGGGTTCCTTTTTCATCGTCGCGCAACGGAAGTAACCACGACTGGTGTTTATCTTAACAAGTTTTACAAACGTACTTGTAGCCTCCTTTGCCATTTGACACCATATTATCGATTTCTACTTAGTTTTGTTTTGGGGTTTCGGGGGATTTTTTTCTGCCTTTTAAGCATCGTCAAGCTGTACAGTCTCCAAATGTTTAAAACTTTGAAAAAAAGACCGAAAAAATGACAGGTAATAAATCAAGAGTTGCCAGGGCTAGCAACGTTAAGGGGATAAGGGACCTTGGCACCTCCAATATTTTTCAAGCTAATCTTTTTTTACCTATAGCCTGGGCGTCAGGTCAATGCAACAGTCTTGCTTTTAACACGTTTTTACCAGCACAACAAACTACATTGGTTGCTGTCATCATAGTCAATTGAAACAAACCAATAGAGAAAAAGAGTAAATGAAAAGCAAAATATAAAGATCTGTTGCCACCAGCGCCATACACGCGATTTTCTGTCTGAAATCTCCTGTAACGGCTATATTAATCTTCACATTATTTTTGCAAATACTTTCGTTAAATTCCGGTCATATTTGTTGCCACGTTTTGCCGCGCCGGAAACAGGCGAAAGCCGCGAACCTAGGATTCAAGAGTAACCTGGGCAAATACCTAAATTACTCAGAGAGATCCCAGATTAAATTTTTGTTACAATGACTGACCCTTCCGAACAACTGTGTGTTTGCAAAAATTTCTCCTAAAATCAACAAGAAAATGGGTTAAAAATATTGTTTATTACATTTTTAAGTAGTTCAATTTCTATTTTGATTCAATATTTTTTTCTCTTCAAAGGCTGTTCCGACCTAAGTTAAGATGTTTGAAAAAATCTCTATATACAATTTAGAATGAATTTTCATTCTCATTTTGGAATAAATTGAGTACAAGTAGTCAACCCCATTCTCCATGTACTCATTAACTAGTTAATTCATCATTCATCCATCTATTCTCTG
This sequence comes from Morbakka virulenta, assembly GCA_003991215.1. Lineage (NCBI taxonomy): Eukaryota > Metazoa > Cnidaria > Cubozoa > Carybdeida > Carukiidae > Morbakka > Morbakka virulenta. Next base: position 2,029,503 of record RDPX01000120.1, read on the forward strand.
AAGACTTTACAACTGTTCCACTGATTGCAGCAAGGCTCGGTTTAACTCTTGTGCCAAATAAAATAACAAATGGCGTGATCTTTGTGTTATCTGCCTTGACAACCAGGTAATTAGTAATACCATGTTTTTCATGACCAGTCAATTTGACAGGAACGATTCAGAAACCTTTAGTTTCAATTGTCGTGGCACTTGGCATGTGTGCCCCTATGCCAGTTTCATCTGTCAGTAATAATAGCTAGTGAGAAAGAAAGACTGTTGTTGCTGTTTCTGACAAAACTTCATGAAGTTGGGGTTTTTTTTGACCGAACATCTGCTGACAATATCTGATATGTAGTTGTTTTTCTTCTTTTACATAAATCATCACGTTTAAAAAGTTTAAACAACCAATCTCTACTTGCCTGAAAGTCCTTTATACTATATTTTGCAGCATGTTCTAAATCGTAAACTGTTATGTATTTGCAAGGAACATGCAAATATTTCTCTTCTTCATTGATTTTCCTCTCCAGCAAACCTTCTTTCAAACCTCCCAGCAAACGCTTTTTTATCTTCAAAAGTTCATTTTTGTTGTCAATAGTATTATGGCTGAATCACTTGTGTGTACAGCTTCTCTCCATCACCTCACTATACTCTCATCAAATGACTAGTTTTGAGCTGGCTCTCGATTACTCTTTTCCACGGCCTACTTCATCACATCGTGCTTAAATTAAATATCATAAATCCAGTTTCAAGTAAATCTCAATGCAGTGGAATGGTTTCAGCCATTGCATTCCTTGCTTGAATAAAAGCTGCACTATTGAAAATAAAATTAAATAGAACTTGAGGCCTCTGTTCGAGAAAATACAGTGTGTTGTCATCTACATTTCAACAGAGTCCTTTGTTAGATTTGTGCTTTTTCAATAAAATATTTTGTCCCACTTCATGAATTACTTTCTGTTATTCGCAAAAGTATGAGAGTTGCATCTTTTTAAAAATTTGAGTTATGAAGGTAGTGTCATCAGCATATCGTATGTCTGTGGAGAGTGTTGAGTTTAGTTGTAATCTGGAATGCAAACAGGAAAGTTCATCCATCACAAACTCGAGGAAGATGTTAAAAAGTGTAGGAGATAAGATACATCCCTGCCTCACACCTACTTCTACACTAAACCATCCAGTTAGCTGATTGTCTACTAAAACAGAGCAATCAGTTTTGCTGTACATATCTTCAATGATGTTAACAATCTTGTTACTTACACCTATTGCCCTAAGCATTCTCCATAATGCTTTTCTCCAAACGGTGTCGAAGGCAGCTTTGAAGTCAATGAAGTGGAAATTTAATAGGATTTTCTTCGCACGGGCTTTCTCGATGATTTGCCTTACAATAAATATCGCATCAACAATACCTCTCCCAGCTCGAAATCCATATCTACTTTCTTTTAGTTTAGCACTTATCTTGTCATTCATTCTGTTTAATAGGATACCAAGGAAGATTTTTCCACGAATGGAGAGTAGTGCAATCGCTCGATAGTTTTCACGAAGTAACTTGTCACCTTTCTTGTAGACTGTCGGGACAATCATCTTTGCAAAATCTTGCGGTGTCTTTTCGTGCTCCCAAGCAGTACAAAATATTTTGTGGAGCATTTCAACCATTTTTTCACCACCAGCTTTGATTACTTCGAAAGTTATCTGGTTAATTCCAGGAGCTTTATGTCTCTTCATTTTCTTCATAGCAGCAATTACCTCATCTTTAGTGATTTCTGGCTCATTCATTTCATTTTGTGGTGCTTCAGGTAACAAATCTATTGCAGCTTCGTCATGGGGAAAACAAGTGTTTGGGTGTCTCTCAAAGTGTTGTTTCCATAGTTGTAAAACTACATCAGGTTGAGTTTGTTTACAATTGTTCTCATTGTTGACTACTGAAAGTGATTTTTTCGGTTTCCCTTCTAGTTCTCTTACTGTTTTAAAGAGGTTGTGGCTGTCGTTTTTCAAGAAATCAGCTTCACGTTTTTTCACTTTTGCCTCCAAATTATAACGTTTCAGCTTTTTAACTCCATTCTTTACCAACTTGTTCAACCTGCTGTATTCAATTTTCTTTTCATGGGAGGACGGTTTCTGCAGAAATTCAAGCCTAGCCTTGCACCTTTCTTCGCATAGGTCGGTCAACTGGGGAGACATACTTTCAATATTCTTTCGTTTTTTATATCCCACTACTTCCTGTGTGACTTCATTAGTGGCAGTCTTGAAGCTTTCATACATTTCATCAATATCACTGTCGAGAGGGAGAGAGAAAAGAGGCTCAAAGCGACCTCCTACTTTTACCTACAGCTCCTTGGCAAATGTTTCAGTGCTGAGTTTCTCTACATCAAATTTACCTCCTTGTAGCTTGGGTTTCCTCCGTTTCTTTACTTTCATAGCAAGTTTGGTCATTACTAATGCATGGTCAGATCCAACATCAGCTGAATTGTAAACACGACAGTTTTTTAACTTGCTCAGCATTTCTCTCTGGAGTATAACATAATCAATTTGATTTCGTGTGCTACCACATGGGGAAATCCATGTGACTAGCCTGGAGAGTTTATTTTTGTACATTGTGTTTGCAATGGCAAGGCTATTGATCGCACTGAAGTGTAGTAGCTTTTCTCCACTAGGGTTTCCTTTCCCAACTGCATATCTACCAGCTACAGCAGGCCATATATTATAACTATTGTGACCAATCTTTGCATTTCAGTCTCCAATTAGCATGTATTTTCTGTTATTAGGTAGGTTATTTATGTAAAGCTGCAACTGCTCATAAAATGAACCTATGACAGACTCATCATAACTAGAATCAGGAGCATATACTTGAAAAATAGTGATGGAACCATATTTTGTACTGATTGTAACATTCATTATTCTTTCCGAAAATAGACTATAATCTTCTATGTGAAATGCATGTTTCGCTGATATTATAATGGACACACCTTGTTTGTGGACATCGTCCTGTCTTGGGGAATTCAGAATGACAAATCCTGATTCTTCAAATGCGTCTGGCAGTGTTTTATCCAAATGGGTTTCAGCAAAACCCAAAATAACTATGTTCTATTTAGTCATTTCTGTAAGTAAGTTGAACAACTTACCATCTTCATTAAGTGTTCGGACATTCCATGTTTCAATGTTTATATCATTGCAACCTTCGGGCAGATTACTTTCGCACCCCTTATTCACCCGGACTAGGGGTGGGTTTTTAACTTGTGCTTTCATGAAGTGGTATTAAGAAGTTCATAAATTAGATCTTTCTCAAGGAATCTATTTCGCAGTAGCTTGCTAACTAAGCCATGTGATCTCAACCATTGGCAACTGTATGCTGCTCATCTGCCTGACATCAATGTGAGAGGTACCGTTGACAGTAAATCTGTTCCTCCGCTACCAGCACACTACAGTAATGCTGCTGCCCATTACCGGATTTGGAAAAGTTTTCTCCTTTTGATGGAGATCAAAGAACTTGGTCTGTAGCAATGATTGGTGGATCTCCAATACCAACGTAAGGGGCCCGTTAAAGCGTCCAGACCATTCACTTTTCGCCATCCCCCATTTGCGTTACCCGATGGCCACCGAAGGAGGAGGTGGGAGTATGACTTAGTGAGTAGAAGCCATGTTTTGAGCTAGGCCTTTGTACTCTTTTAAAGTACGCCCGCTCACCCTTTGACCACCAAGTAGAGATTGGTTGTTTAAATTTTTCAAACATGATGATTTATGCGTCTTTTCCCATTTGCCCCCCCACCAGTTCACTTAAAAAGCTTTTCCCGGTACCATTCATTCATATATTTATTAATCCCTTTTAGCCCAGACGTTACCTGGTTTCCATCAGAAAAATCGTTTTCACGAGATAACTTAAAGTTTTATCAGGGAAAAGAAAAAGAAGATGACGCTCGATTTTTAGCGATTCTGTTCAAGCTGGTGGGAAGTGCTTTAAAATGTCTTGAAATATAGTGTCAAATACATTATTGTTTCTATTTCTTTGATGCCACAACCACTCACACAAATAACTGTCAAGCATAGTACGATGGTGGTGGGAACAGAGGAAAGTACCGATTTTTATATAAGAAGAAAAACAACCATATGTCAGATATTGTCAGCAGATGTTCGGTCAAAAAGAAAGCCAACTTCATGAAGTTTTGTCAGAAACAGCAACAACAGTCTTTCTTTCTCACTAGCTATTATTACTGACAGATGAAACTGGCATAGGGGCACACATGCCAAGTGCCACGACAATTGAAACTAAAGGTTTCTGAATCGTTCCTGTCAAATTGACTGGTCATGAAAAACATGGTATTACTAATTACCTGGTTGTCAAGGCAGATAACACAAAGATCACGCCATTTGTTATNGATAAGAAAATATTGTGAAGTAAAAATGAAGGGAAAAGTTTACAAGACGGCAGTGCGACCAGTTCTGTTATATGGTTTGGAATCTGTTGCTACCACCCAGTGACAAGAAGCGGATCTAGAAGGGGCTGAAGATCGCATGACGGGGTGGTCACTAGGTGTCACGCGACTAGACAGAATTCCTAAGGACCACATTCGAGAAACATCCCATATCAGGAGACTTAGAGACAGGGTGTCAATACTTCACTGGCACGGGCGCATAGCAAAGCGTGATGCAGATTATATAAGAAGGAAGGCACTAAGTTATGAAGTACCCGGCAGAAGGCGAAGAGGGAGGCCGAGGAAAAGATGGAAGGACGTGATTGACAGAGATATGGAGGCAGTTGGTGCAAAGGATGCTAATATGACCAACAGAACAGGCTGGAGACGGCTGTTCCGCTGTGGCGACTCCTTGCAGGATATAGTCGAAAGACAAAGAAGAGGAATATATTTTTTTATTAAGATTAGTTTTGTTTTTTTGTTTTTTAAGAAAATGATAACCAGTAACATTTGCCTTTTTGTGTAAAAAATTGCAAAATTTGATTATGGTAACAAAGAAGTTTTTAAATCAGATTCTTCTTTTGAAGAAAAACGTAAAAAAGGTTTTTTAATAGTTGATACGGACCAATTGTGAGTAACTGATAATTCCCACTTAATACACATTCTGTTATTCTAGTTGTTTTTGTGATGATTTACACGAAGAGGAATTTGAATACACTATTTCAACCCCTTTTTAAATTTGAGATCTATAAGACACATGCAAATTGAATTAATCCCAAGGCCTTTAATTTATTCTCTATTGATTATACAAATACAAATGTAGCAAAACATATATATTTTCCTTTACACTTCTTTTAAGCGTAACATTCAGAATATACAATCCAGGCCTTACCACGGTTGTTAATACACAACATATCTGACATGTCATCACCATTGAAGTCACCAATGTGGATGCTTGCATCCTTGTGAGTACACCAGCCCATCTTCCTGTGCCAATCAGTGGTAGCAAAATGTTTGGTGTCTGGCATAGAATACGATATCCATTTGTCACCATGTATACTGCCATGACATAAAAGATCTGCTTTCTGATCACCATCGAAATCTCCTACAAGAAGCTTATTTATCCTGCCACACCATTTATGTAATCCTTTCCACCTATTAGCTGCGGGTAATAGAGGAAAACGTGTATTATTAAAACATATATAGTATATATGATGTATCATATATATCAAATTCATGTGACATATATTTATATTCTCAACACTTTGCTCGTGACTTCTACTATGAACTAACACTGAGACTCCATAACAGCCAACACTTATTTATACAAGAATGTAAACAAGTTACAAAATTACCCTGCTAAAACAACAATCGAATAGCTAGAAAAACGGAGGACAATAAATTTATGACAGTTGATGAAATCTTAGTTCTAGTTCATGATCGGAGTGACGACCGAAATATCGGGAATGATGTCACATGAATTGTATCTTTTCTTTCACATTACCATTGCCTAGGTTTCACTTTTTCTGATTAGTCAATTCTTATATTTCAGCTGCTATCGTCCAATAAACGAAAGGTTTGTGAGGGAAAGTGTTTGACAAAAAATGACAAAATGTACTATGAGAAAATAAAAAATGACTATGATCGTTCATAGCTCTGTAGCTACAATAACGTAACTAAATTGTAGCCGCCTTTAGCCTGCCTTTGAGGGAACCAGTGGAATACTGTCATGGTGGTGCTGCACGCGACGACATTCGAATCAGTCAATATTCAAAAGCTGAAAATGGAGATATTAACTAAGACTTTAATATTTAGGAATAGACGTCATAAAAGCACAACCAATAACAGTCTAGAGGAACTCACTTTGCATAATCTTTCTTGGACTCAGAAAACTCAAAACAAGGATAATGTTATGTTTTTTTCAGCAGACGTTTTCCTAGCTGGCCTGGACAAGGATCACCACGTTATCGTCTTGCAAGGTTTTGCGTGCTCTAAAGTCTCTAAGGGTGAACCCAGCCTAGATTTAATCATGCTGAAACAGCTGAAGACGAGGAACCAGGCAATGAATGATCCAGCCTGGCGTCCAGACAAAGCCTGGCTTCTCCTGGATTCACACTTCCAAACCATGCAATGAAGTCAAAAAGATGTATATTGGCTTGGTATGGGCCAAGATAAAAATGACCGTGTGCCAATCGTAGGAACTCCAAATGGCAAGACAAGTAAACTAGACTCCATTCTTGAACTTAACCTTACAAAAGGTGCCAGCATAAGAATAATGCTTTATACATAAAAGGAATCTCTATAACCAAATGTGAGTACGTACTATATCTCCTCAACAAACATGACGTAGATGTGTCTTTCCTACAAGAAACTCGTCTTGATAACAATGGCCTCCATCCAGATACAAGATGACAGAATATAATATTGTAAACCAACAGATGCACAGGCAGTATGGCATTATCACGTGTGCTTTAAGAGCAGATCTTGTCATTGGTGAAGGAGCCTCAACATAAACCAATAACATTTACCAAAACACCATCTGATTTGGGGATACAGAAATAACTAACATCTACAAACTATCAAATTTAAAGTTGACCATGCCTCCAAAAGATAATATACATCATCCATCAATCATTCTGGGAGACTTTAACAGCCACCCACAAATTATTGATACAGTAATAATAACCACCTAGGAACTGAGCTCTGTCGATGGGCCTGTCAAAATGAGCTGATGGTAATAAACAGCCCCAAGGATAAAGGGACAAAGGAACTTTCAGATCTGCCACCTGGACTAGAGATTACATTCCCAGGACTAGTGTTTGTGACAAAAGATCAAACGGAAACTCACTCCAGTTACCCGAGAGATTTTCAACATCTTTCCCAATAGTCAGCACCTCACCCTTCCAACAGGAAAACTTTGCTGACACTATTGACAAAACATGTTCAAGGATCAAAGTCCAAACGCAAATACAGATTCAACAAAGTCATTCTTAGCTCTGCAAAGAAACATGGACCACGAGCTTTTAGGAAAGAGTACATTTTTCGCTGGACTGAGCGTCATAAAGAATTGCTAAAAGAATACGAAGAGATGCACAATGAAAACATTGCAAATGAACTTCCACACTCACTACAAGAAAGGTCCCAAAGAAAGGTGGATTGAAGTAGTGGAAAATCTTGACCTTAGTCGATCTAGTCAACATGCTTTGAAAACTATTAATAAGCTTAACCCGGAGTCCGATCAAACAAAAACATTTTCAGGAATAGAGCCAGATGAAGGTTGCCAAAGAAATCAAACAATGATGACATCACAAGCGAAAGCAGCATTTTGGAAAAGAAATTAGAAAATAATACCAAAGAATTGTGCAGTTATTACCTGAAGATAGCCCATTTCTTAGCTATACAATAACATTCACAGAGGTGGAAGAAGCAATTAAAAATGTGGAAAATGACCAATGTAATGGCTCGCAACATTGAGTGCAATAACATCACAAACACTTCGAAGAAAGGGCACAAATCAAAAGTTGCACACAATAATTGAGGGAACCACCGACAACATCTCATTGAAAGAAATTCTAGCAGAAGCCCCAACAACCGCAAGGCTAACATCTAGAAAATGTATCTACAGTTCAAGAATGAAAGCTTTCAATTAGAAAGAGGAATGGAGAACAATGTGGAATCGGGACATTTCTAAGCGAGGTGACATTTTGTCGGACCCTGCCGAGAGTGTATCTAGTTTTAATGAGTCGTAGTCAAAATCACTCGGTCACTGCTAATCGTCTTATAACAATGCATGGAATTCTGCAAACATGCATCGGTTGAAACGAACAGACTCTGATAGATCGAATAACTGCCACGGCAGTCCGAAAACCACAGATCACATTGTCCTCCATTGCTCAGTCACAAGTCTTGCTGGATAATATGATACAATTTAAAGGATCAGAAGATGACTTCAAGGAATGGACTGATAAGCCCAAAGTGGAAGTGTAGCCATACGATAAAACTAGTACTATTAAGGGCGAAAGGATGCTTTGGAATTCAGTGCTTGGAATTCTTCTGTTGATTGTGTGAGACTGATAGGACAAAACGAAAAGATGGTAGACTACTCCTTTATGGACCTTGCATATACATATTTGTTCATAAAGAAATTTTACTATGCTTGCTTATCTGCTTTTAGAAGTTTTATATAAAGGTGGTTTTAAAATGATTTTAACTTTGCCTATTCCTTTCCCAAGCTTAGTTGAGAAAGTAAGTGAGTTGTTGGGACTAGTGAGCCCAACTTTGGGAAAATACATAACTACAGAAATAGCGAGATATGGTCAATTAAGTAGAATTTCCAGGTGTCGAGTAAAAGGTAGAGCCGCAAAGAAGTTCATACGTTGAATTTCAATATTTTCTCCACCAAACACTACACATAATTTGAAATTGGAATTTAAAAAAAATGAAAGTTTGCATCAAAGAGATATAAAATAATAATAATATAAATAATAATATAAACAATGAAAGTTTATAATAAAGAGATATAAATTAAACTGTTAGGAAAGAGCATTGGCATTGACAGAGTGGAAACCAATAATTACCAGAATACCACTTACATGTCAAAGCAACAATAATACAGACCCACTTATCAAAGAAGCTCCAGATAAAGAAACAAAGGAGGGTACACCTTTAGTCATTCACGTTACACTTCATATTATCTCTATAGGTCTGGTAGGAAAAACAGTATTTAAAATTTACTGATTATGATTTACCTGTATAAAAATTATGAAATAAATAAATAATAAAGATATGACAATAGTGATATCCACAGCACTGTATGCAAGGAAAACCTAGAGGAGTACACTGAAGATAGGAAAGAATCTCTTTATATGTCACCTGCAAAACGTAAGATGAATTCTTGGTATTATATGGAGCTGCATTAAACAATCTTTTAAAAGGAAAATATGGCAAAGGAAAGAGAGGACGGCCAGTTTAAACATGGCAAATCACTTCTAAGAATGATCTGAAAGCCACCTTATTCACCAACTCAAGATGCAGAATCTCAAGCCGAAGACCGAGACTGCTGCCCAATGTCCTGGTAAGGGAAAAATAATTTCTGTGAGAAATGATTTGTTTTGTTCAATATTTCTAATAGCATAAGAATCCTATTTTAACCAGATAATATCTGAAAATGTAGAGCTAACAAAGTAAAACAGTTTGTAATTTGAATCAGCGCCATAAAAATTTGTCTTACTTGAAAACTTTCCTCCTTCATCAGCAAGTATAACGTAATTGTCTCCAGCTTGAGTATGGCAAAGCATATCATCCCGACCATCGCCATTAAAATCTGCAATTTGGAGTTGAGCTGATCCTTTACACCAGTTCATACTCTGCCACCAGCCTGTTTTGAAAAATCTTCCATTAGTTGAATAGGATATCCATTTCTTTCCTTGTTTATCATGGCACATTAAATCTGTTTTTCCGTCACCGTTAAAATCACCAGTCAAAAGCTGCGATCCTACATGAATACACCACCTGTTTAATCCAGACCAGCTTGTTTTCCCAAATTTTCCTGTTAATGAATAAAAAAAAAATTCAATATTAAGGAAATGGTTAAATTCATTTCTAAACGGATTTTTAAGTAAATATTTTTTCTTAATTTGTATATTTGTGTATGCATACACATTGTACATCATCATCATTCTCGTCATCATCATCATCATCATCATCATCATCATCAATTTTTAATCATCCAGGCCTTGTATCACACATTTTGAAAGGGTAAGACCTAGCTATCCCGTTGATATCAAAGACGATCTGCCCATGCTTGGTGGTCATGTGGTCAGATACCATCCAATTCTGAAGACTGCCTATCGCGTTTCATTAATTCATACCACTTCAACTTTGGTCTCCCTTGACCTGTATACCTATCTACCTCCAATTGACGGAAGAATTTCTTTGAAGAATTTCTGTCATTTTTCTACATGTTAAACTGAGGAAGGAGTGACTCGAAGGAAATAATCACTTCAGAATTGTCAAGGCAAATCCATTTAACCATAGTTTTATCATCACATATCATTTTCCGAAAAACTTACGTGACAATTGGACCGTTTATTGGAAAACATCTCAAATGTAATGAAGCAATATGAGAAAAAAACTGAAAAGACTTAGAAGAGATTAGAATTAGAAGAGCTGATGCATAAAACAATTTTGTTAAGTTATTATTATTTATTATACCCCATATGACCACTGGAGGATCTGCTAGGGGTAACAGAGAGCCACAAGGGCACGCTATCAACACCTACATAGTCATAAGATAATGAATTAGAAAAAGAACTCACCGTTTCTATCAGCATAGATAATTTTTTTCTGGCCAGTCTTTGAGTTGTGGCACAATACGTCTATTCTTCTGTCTCCATTGAAATCACCTGTAAGCAAATGGTTATGCGGACACCATCCAGATGGTTTGTAAAAATCGGTTTTTCCAAAGGTTCCTCCCTAAATAGCAAAAATGTACATATGCAATTCAATTCAGATTCATTAATTAAACATGGGAGAATTACAGATTAAGGAAAACCAGAGAAGTGGTTTCTAATATTATACAATTTATTTGTAAAATTCAGTCAACCAAATGTGTAAGTTGAATACATAATTAATATTGGAAATTGAAATCAGTTTTCGCCTGTCCAAAGGTATCCAATGACAAAATCATGTGTCAGAGTATTTAGTATATAGACTCTCCTTGGGTAGTAAAGGGCTTTGTCAATGCAATCCAGCCAATGCTTACAATATCAGCAAAGTGGATGGATGTCTTCTTCTGTGTTTTAAAAATCAAGCAAGGCTTGAGATTACTTTTAACTTTTCTTTGATTTTTTTTCTTTGTGCTTTTGCAATTTTGAAATTGATTGATTTCTATCCTCTTCTAATTCTACCTCCGAGATCAGGTGAAATCTCAGCAGGATGGCATTTATAACAAGAGAAACAAACTGTGCTCAGTATATCCAAGGGCGTGACCATTGTTGGAACCGTGATCATCTTGTAATGTAATCTATTGATTTAACTACCCTGCCACTGCTGCAGTAATTAAGTTGAATTTAACTATTAATCTAGCTAAAAACAAATAACAAATAAAACGTAACAAACCTAACATTTCGAAAGTTCCAATAACCAACTAATATTTACGAAATTGTTACATTTGACAACGAAGGAACAAAAATAAGCAGAACAGATTTTTTGAAGATGTGAGTCTTCTGAAGAAAAGGCTGTTTAGATATGACATACATTTTAAGCCTTGTTTAGATGTTAGAATCTCGAATTGTTAACTTAGTATTAACTATTCCAAGTTAAAATATTTTTCTTCAGATCCTGGGGTTCAGAAGGTGCCCTTTAGAAGGACAGAGGAAATTCTCTCATCGAATAGCCTGAGATTTGGGAGAATAGGTAGCAGAAGAAATTCAATAAATTATAAAGTTCATAGTTTTCCTTGCTTGCCCTTTCTAGGAAAAAACGTGAGATATTTACCTTCTTTGCATAAGATATCCATATTCTTCCTATTTTGTCCAGACACAACAGGTCATCATGTCCGTCGCCATTAAAATCTGCAGTCACCACCCTACTGCCTGGATGATTACAAAATTTCATTTGTTTGTACCAGGTGTGACTATGAAACGCACACTTGGACATGACTGGAGCCAGAAGCTGGATAAAAACTCCAAAAAATGCCAGCGTTAGTAACATCTTGTTAGGGTTTTAAGAAGGATCTAAAGAGACAAAAGATTATCAAGCAAACCGTCAATTCTTGTTCTCAGCTCAACTTCTACATTAACATCCTAACTTTAAAATTTAAATACAATTAATTAAGATTTATTTTCATGTAAAAATACAGCATCGTGTAGTAAAGTCTATATTCGAATAAGGACCATGAGCCCTTGTTGAAGACATATAAAAGGTATTTTAAAAAAAACAAAAATCTTTTGGTAACATTTTTTTAACTGGATCCACGAAACGAGTCAGTGTCCAATACGGTAACTAATTTGATGTGAGAAATATCTATAACTATGGAATTCATCCTAATAGGCTGTTGAAACACAATCATGTTACTCCATGGTTGATCACGTTTAGTGCAGGTTAGTCTGAGAATGTGTTCGAACTGGAGAAGCAAAACTGCAAAACCATCAACAAAAATTTTACAATGTCATATTAATTACTATTTCAAATCAAATTCAGTAGATGAGTTTTGAAGAAGCTTTCATTATCACAATTTTCTGACGAAAACTCCTTCTTGACTTACTCCTTTTATGATTTTCTCCCCACACGAAAGCAGTAGGGGCTCAGTCACAAAGTGAGCTCTTGTTAAAACGTAAAAAGTACCTTTTAAAGCAATAATCACTTCAATAGTGGGCTTTAAATAGTGGAAGAAAACGTAAAAAGTACCTTTTAAAGCAGTCATCACTTCCGGTCGTTAAATAGTGGAACTGTATATTGCTTCATGTACACGTAAAGAGGCAAAGTACATACCGCATAGAAAATATCTTTTGGGATGGTGTGGGGTGGGGTGGGAGTGTAACAACAGTGCTACTACACTTGTTACACTGTTATAACAACAGTAGTTTTTTGCTGAAAAGGCCAGGACAGATTTTGGCTCTCGATCAAGGCTTCAATGCATGGTTTATGTTTTAACAATAGCAATTCAAAAAAATTATTAACGCCTAAGTTTGTTAAAATTAAAAAAATAAAATTAAGAATGAAACGTAGAATTAACTTCACAAATCAGGATTTTAAAATAATGTTATTTCTAGTTTAATTCTCATTCAGTAGTGAAAGCCAGCTTGCAGCAGGGCGTTGATCACATTCTTCAAGAATTAATTTAATTGAAGAGATTTGTTCATAGTACTACTTAAATATAGTTTACATTCTTGGTCTTTCTAGATTACTTTCGTTAATGTGCAGAGACCTTCTTCGGAACATTGCTCATCGCTAAAAAGAAAATTTTAAAGAATATTTAGACAAAAAATACAATTTTGTTAAAAAACGTGGAAGGCTTCAAAAGTGATGTATGAGACCAATCAGTGTTTAAGTGATCTTTCTCTCAAACACAATTCTTTGTGTTTTCTATAATTGCAAAACGTAAGAGGTAAAATATATCAGTGTGAATAAAATAAGAGACACAGATTTAAACCTTACCTTTGGTTGTTGACTGATGATTGACCAAAACTACCAGAAGGAACTGAAGATCCATAAAGAACCATATCCTTTTATAGAGATTGTAAATCTTCCTGTCTCATCTGGGATATTGAAAGACATCCAAATAATACGTGGGAAATCGATTTTTTATTTATTGTCTAACTCTTTGTTTCAATAGAAAACAAAGTTCAAATCAATATTTGAAACTAAGGAATGTTCAATTTTTCATCAAAAAATAAAATGCAGAGTATACCAATTCCGTATATTTTATTCAATTATCTAAGCCACACTCAAACAATTGCATTTGAGAACAAGAACAGGAAGACGTTTCTTCACACTTATTTTACAATACATTTGATCAGCTATTTATATGGCACCAACTTACGAAAAAATAAGAGAATTTTGGTTATACAATTAAATTGCTACATTGAGAAGAAAAGTTGACCTTCCTGAACCCATGACACCAACTGTTGTTATATGGATTAGAGATTCTTAAAACTGCTAAACCTACTGTTTATTTCTGGACAATACCATAAGATATCTTAATCCATAATCCAATCCTGAATTATATTTTGAAAAGGCTTTTAATGAAAACGATGTACCAAATCAAATATTTTAATCTCCGAAAGCAAAACCAAATGGTGACCCATTCGATGAAATTTATATGCAGAATATGTAGCTTTGTCCAGGAAGCTTTTCACTTTTTTTGAAAATAAGAAAACAAGAATTTGATAATACTTTGCAACCTTAGCATAGGTTTCATTTTTAATTAATATATAAATTTTTTAAATCTAAGCTCTGGTTTCCTCGAAAACGATGTTTTTACCGAAAACAATTCTGTAAAATATTATCTAATTTAGGAATGAAATCTTTCATCTAACGGCAACTGAAAAAGTTGGTGCAAATATAAAGATTTGAATCCCACATGCCACTGCATATTACAAAAACACTCCTGATCCATTTTCTTAGAGCCAAAAAAGTTAAAACTGTAACATTGTCCAATTGAAGGAAATCCTATCTGAAAAATATTTATTAAGACTAATAGTAACAGTAGTCAAGTGATGGTGATAGTGATAGTGAAAGTGATAGTGATAGTGATAGTGATGATAGTGATAGTGATAGTGATGGTGATGGTGATAGTGATAGTGATAGTGATATTGATAGTGATAGTGATATTGATAGTGATAGTGATGATAGTGATAGTGATAGTGATAGTGATAGTGATAGTGATAGTGATAGTGATAGTGATATTGATAGTGATAGTAATGATAGTGATAGTGATAGTGATAGTGATAGTAATAGTGATCGTGATAGTGATAGTGATAGTGATAG
>RDPX01000120.1:2047173-2074098 GCA_003991215.1 Morbakka virulenta
ATATATATATATATATTTATAAACATACATATATGCATACATACATATTTTTCCTATCTAATCATATATTGCAGTGAACATTACTCACATACTCCTCCCTCAACTTCCTTTTTAACTTCTGTAAAACCTAAATGAACTTTGTCGTAATCAACCAGCTAGAAGCAGAATAAACAATATTCTCTGTAACACATTCGTTAACGTGAAAAAAAACTAACCTAAGAAATAAACAAAGAACATCAATACCTATAACTTACCTTTTTCGTTAGCAAACAAAATGTTTTTTGTTCGCCATTCTCCAAGTTATGGCACAACAAATCATTTCTTCCGTCTCCATTAAAATCGGTAAAATCAGTACGATCCAAAGCACCATGTGTTTGGTTTATAATAATCATTTTCATTAAACGTTCCTCCCTGTTAGAAGACAAAAAAGCAAAGCTTTACTTGGCTATGGTTACAAGAATAATTTCATTACAGACCTGGACTTCATTAGTTAATTTAATTCTCTATTCTTCTCTTTTTCTTCTTTCTTCTTCTTCTCTCTCTCTCTCTCTCTCTCTCTCTCTTTCTCCCTTCTTCCTTCACAATTTATGATGCACTGATGCTACTAATACCACCTAGTATGAAATGTAGTATAAAATATATGAAATATAGTATTCCGTCAGGGATTAAGCTTTTGTTTCCTGCTAAAGGAATAGCTGACAGGAAATGGTCCATAAATGTCTACAGTGTGTCCTCCTGACAAGTCGTTATTCGGACAACATTTATCATTATTATCATCATCAGTAGTTGCATCACTATCTTCCTCATTATTGTTAATATTATTATTTTACTTTATATTACAGCTTAAAATGTTGATTAACGGGATTATTTGTTGAACATCAAGCCGCTACCTGCAGTTTCAGATATCCAACACATATTGAAGAGTTCTTGCTTTTCCTGGTAAGTATCTACGATCATACAAGATCGTTTTTGATTGTCAACAAGCACAAAGTCAAGCATATTGTGTTCTATTGTTAAAATTATGATATAGTAATTTTTGTTGTAATTGTTATTATTAATTTACTATTACTGTTACTATTTTTCTTGTTGTTATTTTTAATATTAAATAATAAGTCTACTACCGAAAGCCTTTTTGTATCTGTATCTGCATAGTACTCGAAAGTAACTCACTTATGGGCAAAAAGTATCAAGGGGTGTGTGTGTGCTCTGATAATGTTCAATCACACTGAAGTAGTGCTGCTTTGAATTGGTTGACGTTGTTACAGTTTATAGAATTTTTCGGTAAATAGTTCCAGTCAATGATGGGTTTAGGAAGAAAAGAGTTCTTGTAGATGTCAATACAGCATGATAACTAACACTTTGTTTGATTTACTGTTTGACTTTCTTTGTTGTCTCTGGTTTTTCTCAATATGCATAGAGTCTGTGGGTACAGGCACCAGATTGTTAATGATTTTGTAGAAGAAGGTAAAGTGTTTGCCCCTCCTTCTCTCTGCTAGTGGTTACCACTTTAATTTCTTTTGCCTTTGCCTTTACCACCAGCTCCAGATTTACTTTGATTCATGATCATGAAAGATCATGTCATAGGAAATTGCTGTCTTTGGGTGCCATTCAATAATTCAATCCTAGATTCAAAAGACAGTATTTTTATTAACATCATCATGCAGGACTCTAGTAATAACAGTACTTTCTGCACTGATACATTATCCTGTATAAAAATAGGATTATCCTATTCGTTTTATTAATATTGTTTATTTATATTTATTGTATTGTATTTTTAACATCAGGTATTAATAACGTGTAAAGCTTAGTCAATATGATTACACCTACGATTAGAATAATCTTGCCTTGAAGGCAGCCCATGGTATCCCTTTCACTGTGGTATACCAATATCATTTAGGCCTATTCCTTTTCAAACCCTTCGTTGAGCTCTTGTCTCTCCTTACTGACAATGACTGAATTCTTTAAGCTTGGAAAGCTATTCATATTTCCTCATAATAATACACATTATGATATCATTTCGTTTCCTATACCATAAAATCTCACACATTATAGTATCTATATAACAATACATAAGTTGAGTATCACAAGTACTATGTTAATTTTTAATTTTTTTTTACAATTGCATATATTTCTCCATCTTTTTTAAATCAAATTACATTTTGTTACTGGTTAGCATATCTCCAATACATTTGGTGCAGTTATTTTACCATTTTCCTGCCTTAACGGTCTAATTAACTTTATCAAGCCCATTTCCTATTGGAACTCAGTAAGCAATAAATGAAGAAAGATGTACCTTTTTTACGTATGAGATTAATAATCCTCTGTTTTTGTCTTCACACAACATATCATCATGGAGATTACCATTAAAATCACCCATAAACAATTTACTTTGAGAACCTTTGCAAAAATCCATCTTTTTGCTCCAAACCTGCTGATAAAAAGCACATTTTGAAGACACAGAGACCAAAAATTGGATGCAAATTCCAAACACTGCTATCAAATATAACATTTTGGCGAATGGTTGAAATTGTTAAACCTAAAAATAAATGCCCGTCGATATTAAAATTTCATGCTTATTTATCTAAATAAATCTTGGTATTAATCTAGAGGTTTTTTAGAAAAAGGATAAAATGAAATGTAAAAAAATAAAGAATAAATGTGCTTAATAATAAATGGAAATTATTAACAGCAAGACGAAAAGATAAAATAAATATACATACATATACACACAAATACACATATATAGTATATATATGTACTCTGTATTAATCTAATATTTGATATAGATACAATTTAATGTAATCTGAGCTTGTTCTCCTTAAAGCCAGTGCTTACATCAAAGATCTAAGATTGAAAAAATTCTTGTTCGTTTTGTCTTGCAGTCACGCCCATTTATGGTACAATGTTGAGGAGGCAAGCTTGGAGAAAATTCTGGAATTAGAAATTTTGAGATGGCACGGCATGGTGGTTAATACGCTTTGGGTATTTCCTGTGTCATTCAAGTGCTAGCCTATATGAGCTCTTGCCCTTTTGTAACATTGCATCAGTGATGTGGGTAGGAGGGGGCGAGTGCTTGTACAGGGAAAGGCTTTGCTATTGAATATAACCTTGGCGACAAAACACTTCAACCTTGTTTTACAACACAAAATGGGAAAGAGCAGTTTATTCATGATTCTGTCTTCTACCACCAGCTCCCTATTCCCAGTAGACAGACGGTTGCCTACTTATATTCGTTTTATTAAGGCAATAAAAACACGGATAATGGTATCATTATGGATAGAGTATAGCAAGTGTGATGAACAAGTTATGAGAATTATGACCATGATTTGAATAAATAAGACAGGGTGAACTTTCTCGAATCTAAAACCCTACCCTGAGTTGCCTGGAATAACAATAATTGCTAGGAATTTCACCAAATTCCTAATTTCATCACAATCGTATCGTATCCTACTTAGAAAAAAAACCCAATACGGTACGTAAGCATTACCATACGAAAATATTTTGACTGACAGTAGACAGACGGTTGCCTACTTATATTCGTTTTATTAAGGCAATAAAAACACGGATAATGGTATCATTATGGATAGAGTATAGCAAGTGTGATGAACAAGTTATGAGAATTATGACCATGATTTGAATAAATAAGACAGGGTGAACTTTCTCGAATCTAAAACCCTACCCTGAGTTGCCTGGAATAACAATAATTGCTAGGAATTTCACCAAATTCCTAATTTCATCACAATCGTATCGTATCCTACTTAGAAAAAAAACCCAATACGGTACGTAAGCATTACCATACGAAAATATTTTGACTGATATTTCTACAATAATCTAAGAATTCTGTGCATAATATTTGAAACGAAAATAGATACAAGTATTTTTGAAAACCTTATACATATAGATAGTATGCTGTATATCAAAAATATATCTATATGAAAATGTATGTATACATGTATTCATGTTTTATAAATATGAATTAAAAAATATACTACATTGTGATGTATTACATTTGGTACTGGCATATTTTAACTGTCACTTCTTAATAAACAATCCTTGTATTGACCAGACTATACTCAGACCTAAACTTGAAAGGATTACTCTGTGTGTATATATATATATATATATATATATATATATATGTGTGTGTGTGTGTATGTGTGTGTGCCTGTAGGAACTGGATACAGGTCTCTCACCTTTCCTACCATGAATCCTCGCCCGAAAATAGGTTACTTTATACTTATTAACAGTATATTTGATGTAAACAGACAAGATCTCTGCCTAAAAACAAAATAACCATGAGTATCTACTTCAGTATATCAATTATATATTATTAGATCGATCAAATACCTAAACTTAACCAAGGGACAATAATACCACTTAAAATCGTATCAATATTACTACTTACTTTTGATTCCTGGCTGGTTGGTCTTCAAAGGTGAACTGCAAATGATCATTCGCTATTAATAGCTCATATTCAGAAAAAAATTCTATACATTTTTTTGTGGTCGTAGTTTTTTTGGAAGCAAATTAATTCAGTATTGTGAGGCTGGATATTGTAAGTGCTTGTTAAATCCAGGTTTTGTTTGATAACGCCTTCCACGACTAACTGTCAGAAAAATACCAAATTTTAAAGTTACCTGCAACATAGTTAATTTTCCCTTTAGACAAACCCTATTGAAAAAGATAACGAAGGTAGACAAAATTCTTAAATTGCTTTGAAAGAGAATCAAGACTAGGAATTGAGTAAAAAATAAACAAAGTATTTCATAGTATTTCAATATACACACACAAAATTTTACAGTATTGTCATTTTTTCCTTTCGGTTTTTTCTTTTCCGTTTAAATAACCAAAACGTACGACACCGAAGTATCAGTCTGATACCTCCACTTCAAATCTAAAAGTCCTCTGACTGATTTTAGTACTGAAATTGCTTGCAATTTAGTATTGAGTTTATACTTTGATTGCATGTACCAAAACTTGATTTTTACTTCTCAGACCGATGTTTGCAGGGTTTTATAGGCTGTATGACAAATTTAGAGTCAAATACTAGCACACAGGACTAATATGCACCGTGCTGCCAGATCAAAATGATTCTAATAAACTCGATACACACATGATCCTTTGTTTCTAATTTGCTTGCCCATGGTTTTTGAACAAATACCTAAAATATTCCTTGTTAAAAGAAAACATTCGAATCTGAAAGATAAGTAGGCAGTATACAATGGCCGAGGGGCATCGAAAGCTTACCAGTAGAGGTACTGGGTTTGCAAAGATCTAATAATCCCAACTTCATGATCATTATCACCGTCATCATCATCATCATCATCATCATCATCATCTTCATTGCAACACAATCACGATGCTTTAAACCCATGAAAGAAAAAATGAGAAGGGCATTATCATCTCTGTTAGACTACCTCAAAATTTGTAACCTCAAACTAAACTCCGTGAAAACCCAGTTATGCTGCTCCCATTTGTACACCTTCCATGCAAACAGGAAATTGAAAAGACGTTGAAGTCATCTAAATCCAGTCTATCTTAGTGTTACTCTTGATAAAACATTGACTTTTAGAAATCATGGCAATAAGCTCAAAAAACAGTGGCCACTAGAAGTAATCTTCTTAGCAAAATAGCAAACACCATATGGGAAATAGATCCAAAAACCTTAAAGCAAACGCCCTGGATGCTGAGTTACTCCTATGAAGAACTTTGTGCTTCTGCGCTGGGAAGAGCATGTCATGTCAAAAAAATATATGGATATTGAAGTAAACAAATCCTAGCGATTAATCATTTGCAAACTAAGAGCAGCTTTGTACCCACTCTCACCACGTCAAGATGCATTATATTCTTTAAGACAGTCTTGATGACATTGACAGACGTATTGGAAACTATCTTACCACGTCAAGATGCCATTGCATGAAAGGAAAAGATCAAAGAAGGAAATGATCCCAGTCATTCACTTTTTATGCATCACGAAATAAGAAGGCGCCTAAAGTTACGGAAGAGCTTCATGATCATGAAAGAACTAAAATTCAATAGTGACAACAGAATTGAGCCAGTCCATCTTTTCATTGCTTATATACTATTTCTTCTCCTGTGAGACCTCAAACTCGTTGAAATTTGACGAATATTATTTTCTAGAGATTTTGGGGTCTCTCTGTTCTTAATAGCTGTGTAACCCTCTTTCTTATTCAGCTATTCATACATTTCAAATATTTCAGTCTTCATGTTCTTTGTACTCTTTCTATCGGCCATTTGTGGTGTATGTTATTTTCTGAGGTGTTCATGTTTTCAAACTTTTATAAAAATATTCAACAACTCTTATCAAACACTCATGAAGCTCTTACCATATTGGAAAGTGACAATTTTTTTTTTGTATTTTATCATATTTGCCCAACATTAGCTGGTTCAAGGCAGAAAATAGGCATGTGATATTTGTATCCTACCTGAGGTCTCAGTGCTTGCACACACATTAATGTGTTGTTCTGATGGCATCTTCGACCATCTCCAAAGTGACGTTAAAGGATGCTGTGTGTAGTCGTGTAAAAGTTATTTTGTTGTAATCTCACTTTGCTATATGTAGGCAGTGGGGCTTAAAATCTTCTATGTTTTCCTTAATTGTCTATCTTGAATTCACAACCTCATAAATAGATTGAAAAGCTTTTCTAACCACAAACTTTCAGTTTTTTAGTGTGTGGTATCATTTTTCCATAGATCTTTTTTGTGCGAAATGAATTTTTACCCAAATACTTGGTTTACATGTTTTCAGTAGACATGCTGCACAAGGAATGGATTTGCGGACACCCAGGAAGGCTGTCTCCACCATCATATATTAGTATTAGAGTCGAAAACTCTTGGGGGGGGGGGGGAGTATATAAACAATTACAAATACTTAGAGAAAAAATACAGACTTATAGTAATAGTAAAAGACTTTCTTGTATTACCAAGAATATGTTGCAATATTGAAAAAGAGAGTAAGGTTCAAGTCAGCGAACAACCTATTTAATATATATAACACTATTTCGTTTGATTTATTCAACAAAGAAAACAACACAGAAACAAATCGGAATATTTATTAATTTGTCATTAAAATATTTCGTTACCACTTACAACTTCAAAAACATTTTTAAAAACAATTAAGCTTAAATCACTTCTAAGTAACTTTTCCAAGAAATTAAATGTACCTTGTGTATAGATGCAATACTATGAAGTTTGGACAAAGATATTTTCACCAAATAAAAGGCACAGCTATGGGAACCCAAATGGGTGTTAGCTTTGTTGATCTCTTCATGGATTTCTTTGAACGTAATTTATTTAAGGGAATACGAAACCCTTTATGGTAAGGGTTCTTTTATATTCCTCCGTTTAATCGATGATATTTCTTCTTTTGGCATCACAGCCAATCATCTCTAAAACATCTTTTATACTTTTAGAATTTATACAGTGATTCCAAACAGATGAAATCCAAAATTGCATATACTATTTTTTTTTATCGCGTGAAAGTTATATTTCTTGACACAACAATCAAATTGGAAAATAAGACCTCACCGACTTCCCTCTATAACAAAACAACGTCAGTACACCATTATCTTCGAAAAAATTCCTATCACCCACATGCTCTTATTTGATCATTGCCACCTTCCCAATTTATACGTATAAAATGAATCTGCATCTATCTTTCTGACTACCACTTTCACTCGAAAAAATTCCAGTTGAAATTCCTACAGAAGCAGATTGAAGACAAAATGCTTGAGTAGATTCAACTGTCTTAAGCATAGAAAAGCCTGCTCTGCCTTGATAGCCACCTCAGCTATAAAATCCTTTTACAGTATAGTTTTTCTGACCACAGTGTCATATCCTCCACTCTCTTCATTGGCTCCATTGACGACATTGTAATTGGATTTAACTGACTCCATTAAATTGGTCTGTGTAGACGATATGAATTTTTAGGATATATCAGAGCATCTGATGACTGCAGTCTATCTTTATCAAGAAACTCTAAGCCATGTGACAACCTGGAGCAATGATTGAGAAGTATCAGTAAGGAGATTTACAAATCCACTTCAATATTCACCCTTTTCAACCAATCAGAAATTAAAAACTACAGTCAAGTGACAGGACACCCATCCAAGGAACAATCCATCTATCTCAGTGTGAGGTTAGACTAAAGCCTTGCATGGAATTTGAACATCCAGGCTATTTAAAACAAAGTCATTATGAGAGTCTGTCTCATCCAAAAACGAGCTACCACCGTATGGAGGTGTCAACAGCAACATTCTTCACAATTTATGCACTGGTAAAACACACTCCACGTACGTATGGTTGCAATATATGGGTTATTGTACATAATTTAGCACTACCAAACTTACAGTCTCAACATGCATTATGACCAAGAGGTGCCGACCTATATCAGAAGCTTTTCCTTCAAAGTTGTAAAAGATCTATAAGATTTTTTATTGATCACTAGATCTAGGTGCAGTATTGCAGTCAAACAGTTTCATTTCTTTGCATTCACTGACGGAGGCGAAGTATTGAAAAAGGCAACCGCTAAGAGACCGTTGTTAAAAAACACACTGTGTTATTGAACACAAACGACGCAGAGACTTTTACAAATATTTAACTTTTAAAAATTTAAAGCGTGTTGTAAAGAGGAATCGTTTTGAATTGGTTGTAAAAGTGGCAAACGGCTGAAATAACTACTGTAATGTTTGCTCCCTTGCCATGTCAGAGTTCTTTTAATATCGTTTAGTCAAGTTTGGGTCCACTCAGAATAGACGAAAGCAAGAACTAATATGTGATTAATAAATCTGTTATTTGCTTTACTAAACAAATTTGTTGTTCTTGTTGTATTGTGATCAAACAATAACTAATGTCATTTTTCTTTAGTTCCAGGAACTTCAAACCATGTTACACCAGGTATAATATACTGCATCTGTTACAATGCGACACTAATATAGGAAAACGTATTTTGGTAACTGATAACAAGTTATTGTTTTCGCGAACGAGCGTATAAGTGAGGGTGAGAGGGTTAGTGAGTCCGAGTGAGTCAGTAAGAGACTGGTAACCTTGCATATGCCTACCTCAAACAATAATCCGTTTCTTTGTTTCACTTACACCTGAATTAATAACGACACATAAATAATTTATTAGTGATATTATATTCTCCATCGGTATTTTTGATTCCATAATTAACGATATTCATTAAGCATTAATTGAGAAACAACTTGAAATGTGACTCAAATTAGAATTCTTTCTGCCTTGACCACGCCCTAACACTTAAAGAGACAATAACAATATCTCCGAGCAATTAAAAGAAATAAAAAACACAATCTTGTAATGTTAATATTTTTCTCTATGAATAGAACTGGTCCAGGATAATTTTCATTCCGTTTTTTATTTGGCTGGAAAGCGAAGGGAGGCAGTAAGTCAAGAACGAGGAGTACTTGGTCAAAATCTATGTTGTATTCAATACCACATGGATGGTGCAAATTTAGCATACTTATTTGTATAAAGCCCTAAGTTTTAAAAATATCAAAACGGAACCCGTCATGACGCAGTAATGCTAAAAACCACTTTTTTAATGACCTGGCTACGTCAGGGGGCAAGGGTCAGGTGACATAAGGCAAGTGGTCTTCCACCTCATCTTCTATTGACTGAACACTAAGATTCAAAGTCAAATTAATTATTTGTGATAGAAAAAACAATAATTCTTGACAGACCTTGTAATTAAAACATCAAAGAAGTATTATTAGCCAATTTTTTTGGAAGGGATACCGATTTAAGTACTGCTTTAGTATTTGGTATATAAAAATATTATCTCGTGGATGTGAAAAAAATTACTATTGGTATATATATATATATATATATATATAAATTATCTCGTGTATGTGAAAAAGACGTAGGAATTGACCCTATTTCCAGTAGCCAGTATAGTATATAGTATATAGTATAGTAGTAGTAGTAGTAGTAGTATGACATTCCAAAAGAAAAACTTGTTTGGTAACTACCACCAAAGAATAACGCAGAGATTATTAAACACTCGTTCTCTCAAATTACAATGTAATTGAAAAAATCTAATACGAGGAGAAAGAACAAGGATGGTTTTAAATAGAAGAAAAACTTTGAAAAAGTAGTAGATTCCTTGTAACCGGGTAAATTAGGGTGGTTGAACAGAAAATATGAGTACTCACAGAAAAGTGGTTTAAGAAAAGATTGACAGAAAACTGACAGTTTAAAGATTGAAAAATTATGAGCAAAAATAACTGTGACCTCATTGATAAATTCTTCATAAGGCATAGATTATTGTATATTGATTATTGATTTAGATTAGATTATTGATTATTTTATTATTGTATATATATATGTATATATATATATATCCTTGTTATTTGGAACAAGGTTTTCCAACCCCAAATAATCAATAATATTATCATAATGGGCGACTTGAATGCGAAAGTGGGATGTGAACAGGATAGTGATGTGCTAGGGAAACATGGACCAGGAAAAGAAACTGAAAGAGGAGAAAGATTTGTTCAGTGGTGTGCATTGAATGGGCAGATTATCACAAATAAATGATTTGATGAACATCTAAGGAGATTTTGGACATGGAGAAGTGCAGGAAGTGATATAAAGAAGCAAGTTGAGTACTGAAATGTGAACATCTCTGCCAGGCAGTTCATTGCAAAATGTAAAGAATAGCATCTCCCTCTTTGTCCAGAATTTGAAGACTTAACCAAAGCTTTCTCTTGATGGTCAATCATGATGCTCTCTGGAAAGTGCTTTGGCAAATATGGTTGCACACCTGCATTTGTTGATAAAATTAGACAGTTAACATCATTCTATGAAAGCTCGTGTAATTTTAATGGTCAGTTATCAGAACTCTATTTTCATTTCTATTTTCCTGTGGTATGCTTTTCATGACTGTAATATAAGAGTTTATTTCAGATTTAGAACAAATGGTTTAGTGTTCAACTCAAGGAGATTCCAAGCCAATGCTCTTGTATGGGAAAGGTTTGTTAGGGAGCTCCTGTATGTACAAAACTGCACCTGAGGTCTTGTTGCTCATTCTGTTGATGACATGAAGTCTGTCATAGATCAATTTGGTGATGCATGTAGTCATTTTTGGGATATATGGGGAGCATAGAAGGTTAGCACCTTTGCCAACCATCAGCCGCATCTTCGGATGGATGGACGCATTGGTACCTTCTCCCTGTCCTCAACTCTCACTACTGGCTCCTCGTAGTTACCAGTGCACGGTAACGGCCACATCCCGGCTCTGCGTCTCAGCTGGCGTACCAAACGTAATGAGGGGTTGCCGCTCTGGCAATTGGGATAGTGCAGCCTCCAAGTGCACAGAAATTGGAGTGGTAGTAAACACTAGCATGACAGCAGGATGCCTGGGACATCCGGGGCAATAGCTCGATAGGGCACGCTTATGCACCTTAGTAAGCAGTGGCCAGCCATTTCCGGAGAGGAGATGAGCACCACTGGGAATAATGCTCTTCGAAACTTCTAGCGTGATGACAGCAACAACCAACTCTAACCACATACCGGATCGGCCGTTGCATGGGTCACCAACAACCGCGCCCTCTTCTACTGCTCCCCAGGGCAGGGGTGTTAAGTGTGCTACTGGAGAGCAACCTAACATTGCAAAACAGACGATCGTTATCGGACACTGAAACGTAAGATCACTCTATGCGACAGGAAAATTAAAAGAACTAACGTATGAGCTGGAAAACTACAGATGGCACATTTTAGGACTCTCAGAAATGAGGTGGAATGGGATTGGTGAACACACAACAGAAGAGGGTCATAAACTTTGGTATAGTGGTGAAGATGACCATCAGAAAGGAGTAGGGATATTAGTGAACAAAGCTATCAAGTCTTTAGTCCTTGAATGCAAACCTATTTCAAGCAGATGTATAATACTTCAAATCAGTGCCAAGCCTCGCAATTTGACCATCATCCAAGTCTACGCCCCCACACGCGACCAAAGCGAAGATGAAATCGAAGAATTCTATCAAGAAATAGAAGAAGCTATCAGTGTGGTGCCAAGGAAAGACATACTGATAGTACAGGGAGGTTGGAATGCAAAAGTTGGGGGAGCTACGACGAGTAGAAAGGAACTGTTGGAAAACATGTGCTAGGTGAAACTAACAGCAGAGGAATCAGACTATTACAGTTTGCCAAAAAAACAACCTGGTGATTGCCAACACACTATACTCTCACAAGCCATCACGAATGACCACATGGCACTCTCCAGGCAATCTATACCACACCAGATCGATTTCTCTTTAATCAGAAAGTCCTATCAATCATTAGTCAACCTAGTTAAAACCCGTACATATCCTGGTGCTTGTATCCACAGTGACTATGACTTGGTTCTGATGACCATGAAGCTAAAATTGAAGAAGATGCAAAGCCAACCAAAAGTGAGAATAAAATTCGACTTGGGTCGGCTGAAAGATCCCGAAGTGTTAAAGTCATTTCAGGCCCAGCTGGGAGGAAAATTTGCTCCCCTTCTGCTATTAGATGAAGCCCCACAAGAGCTAACTGACATATTCACCGAGAGAGTCTTCAAAACTGCAGAGGAAACGTTAGTCAGATGAAAGCCAGTCCGACAACCTTGGGTGACAGAGGAAGGACTGAGAAGTCGCGATAAACGAAGAAAACTAAAAAGTAAGCGACATCGCAGCAGAACAACAGAAGAAGAATTCAAACAGAGCAATAAACAGGTGAGAAAACTTTTGAGAGAGGCCAAAGATGCATGGATCAACAGGCAATGCGAGGAAATCGAGAACTGCATTAAAAGAAACAACTCAAAACAAGCATATGACACCGTAAAGAAACTGAAGGAAAAATCAGGCCAAAAAGCAAGTGTCATTAACAACAAAGAAGGGAAATTTTTGACAAAACAGGAAGAAGTCTGTGAAAGATGGAGAGAATATTCCGAAGACTTGTACACCACTGACTTAGGTGCAAACGAGGATGCACTGGGAATCAGTCAGTCAAATGAAGAAGTTGAACCTGAGATCCTGGAATCAGAAGTTGAAGCAGCTATAAGAGCACTGCGGCCCAACAAGTCCCCAGGGATTGATAATATACCTAGTGAATTATTGCAGGCAGGAATGTGTGAAGTAACTCCTTTACTCACAAAGATCTGCAACCGGATCCTAAGAACAAAGCAATGGCCGAAAGAATGGGTGCAAAGCATCATGATTCCACTCCACAAAAAGGGAAACGCGAAAGAATGCTCCAATTATCGCACGATCAGCTTGATTAGTCACCCAAGCAAAGTCCTACTGAAAGTACTACTTAGCAGACTGCAGCCAAGAATTGAGTCTATCCTTAGTGATGAGCAGGCTGGTTTCCGCCCAGGACGCAGTACTGTAGAACAGATATTCAATCTTCGAGTGCTCATAGAAAAACATATCGAACATGGCCTAGCAGTTTTTGTCAATTTTATCGACTTTAAGAAAGCTTTCGATTGTGTTTGGCACGAAGCACTGTGGAACACAATGTCAAAGAACGGCATCTCCCAAGACATAGTACACCTAGTTGCTGCGTTATATTCTCAAGCTGAAAGTGTCATTGCAATCGAAGGTCAACACAGCTTGCCTTTCAGACCAACCGTCGGCGTAACACAAGGCTGCCTACTGTCAACCAGTCTATTCAATGTCCACCTAGAACAAATAACGACAGGCGCACTGTAAGATTTCGAAGGCACTATAAAAATCGGAGGAAAGCACGTCGATAATCTGCGCTCTGCGGACGATATCGCATTACTAGCAGGTACCGCAGAAGAATTGCAAATACTCTCAGACCGTGTTGATAGAGCTGCAAAAGAGGTAGGAATGTTAATAAGCGCCGAAAAGAGAAAAATTACGGTATTTGACAATGACAATAAGAATGAACCGATAGTGAAGTTGAATTTAGAAAAAATAGAAGTTGTGAATGCTTTCAAGTACCTGTGCTGTACAATGACATCAGACGGAAAGTCCACCAAGGAGCTCGAAGTAAGGATCGCCCGTTCTATCAATTCTCTAACATAACACCAGAAAATATGGAAAAGTAAAGCAATCAACCTGAAGACAAAGATACGATTCATGAGAAGCATGGTTCTATCTTGTTTTCTATATGGGTGCGAAAGTTGGACCTTGACACCACAAATAGAGAAGAAAATAAGAAGCCATGAACTGCGATGTTACAGACGACTACTCCGAATTTCATATACAGCGCATGGGACAAACGAGTCGGTGGTGGAGGAAGTCAAGTGTCACGTAGGCCAAATCGAACACTTCACAGAAATGGTAAAAAAGCGAAAATTAAAATGGTTTAGGCATATAGCAAGGAGCAATAGCTTGCCGAACACCATATTTCAAGGAATGATAGAAGGCATAAGACCGAGAGGAAGACCCAGAGCGATGTGGAAAGATGACATATAGGATAAAAAATATACATGAGCTACGGCTGCTGGCAAAGGACCGGAAGACGTGGCGATCCCTGGTGCATGCTGTGTCGCGCGACGAGCCCCTACGATCGCAGCGGTCAAGGGATAGGTGAGGTGAGTTGTAGTCATTTTTTTTTGACAATCAGCATTGATAACACCAAGGTAATGAAAACTTCTGTGTCTGATGAGCTTTACTTAGAGTCTGACATTTTCGTTAATGGAAAAAGGCTTGAAGTTGTCAAGCATTTTGTTTACCCGNTGTGTGAAGTAACTCCTTTACTCACAAAGATCTGCAACCGGATCCTAAGAACAAAGCAATGGCCGAAAGAATGGGTGCAAAGCATCATGATTCCACTCCACAAAAAGGGAAACGCGAAAGAATGCTCCAATTATCGCACGATCAGCTTGATTAGTCACCCAAGCAAAGTCCTACTGAAAGTACTACTTAGCAGACTGCAGCCAAGAATTGAGTCTATCCTTAGTGATGAGCAGGCTGGTTTCCGCCCAGGACGCAGTACTGTAGAACAGATATTCAATCTTCGAGTGCTCATAGAAAAACATATCGAACATGGCCTAGCAGTTTTTGTCAATTTTATCGACTTTAAGAAAGCTTTCGATTGTGTTTGGCACGAAGCACTGTGGAACACAATGTCAAAGAACGGCATCTCCCAAGACATAGTACACCTAGTTGCTGCGTTATATTCTCAAGCTGAAAGTGTCATTGCAATCGAAGGTCAACACAGCTTGCCTTTCAGACCAACCGTCGGCGTAACACAAGGCTGCCTACTGTCAACCAGTCTATTCAATGTCCACCTAGAACAAATAACGACAGGCGCACTGTAAGATTTCGAAGGCACTATAAAAATCGGAGGAAAGCACGTCGATAATCTGCGCTCTGCGGACGATATCGCATTACTAGCAGGTACCGCAGAAGAATTGCAAATACTCTCAGACCGTGTTGATAGAGCTGCAAAAGAGGTAGGAATGTTAATAAGCGCCGAAAATAGCAAAATAACGGTATTTGACAATGACAACAAGAATGAACCGATAGTGAAGTTGAATTCAGAAAAATTAGAAGTTGTGAATGCTTTCAAGTACCTGGGCTGTACGATGACATCAGACGGAAAGTCNATGAAGAAGATGTAGCAGAACCTCAAACTCTAATTATCATTCAGATGTACACACCAAGCAGTGAGAATGTAGATCTCGTTTTTGAAGGATTTAAAGAGTATAAATATAGGTAGTGTATTGTTAAAACATTGACCAGTCTGCTAAGGCAGGACATCGAGTTGTACCAGGAGATGGAAATGGTTAGGTAATTGCCGATAATTATCACGACTGGAAGAAAACAGTTGCAAAGTTTAGTATGAAAGAAACCAAAGAGTAGATGTTTCAGGCTCTTCAAATTCTTAAAGTCAAAGGAGCATCAAACATTAAGAAAAGAAACATGACGCTCAATGACAAAATTCACAATCAGATTGACAATATCTTAGTATCCCAAAAAATTCAAAAGTGAAAGCAACCAAGAACAAGAACTAAAAACCGTTAGAAAGATAAAAAAATTAAAGGGCAATTTCAAACTGAAATTTGTACATATTACATACCGTGATTATTCAATTTACCGCACCCTACTCGAATAAGCGCACCCTTCGGAACCCAAAAAAGTTAATAAGTGCACTCCCTCAATTAAGCGCACACTCTTTGGCAGATTTCTTTTTCAACAACCTTGTTTCAAAGTAAAAAATTGAATGTCAAGAATAAAAGCACTAAAAACATATATTTTGTTGAGCATATTCTATTATGTTTTAAACGTCATGTGCGTAAATCACAATGTTCATATGTTTCCAGATATCTTTGTATTTGTCAATTCACTTTTGAACTTGATGAATGTCGACGTTGATATTTAGGACATTTAGTGATTTGTAAGTTTACTTCGTACTGTCTGTACTGATAAAAATATTTTTGACATTTGGTGCTTTATATGATGACTGACTTTTCCAATGAGTGCACTTCCTCAAATAAGCGCACCCGCTGATTAAGCGCACCCTTTAGAATCCCCAGAATAATTTAAGCGTACCGTGCGCTTAATCGAATAATTACGGTATATACATAATTATAAAGAAAAAAGGCCATTACTTGTAATTCTTTCATCATGTTTTAAAGCCTTCCTCAATAAACCTTGTTATGTGTTAATGGTACAGTATAAGTATAAGTTAAAAACAGTTAAAATGTAACATAATACAGAGGACTTAATAAATTATGACTCACGTATCAAAAGGTCAGAGGAAAATTCCTTACAAACAAAAGATGTTAAGACTCACAAAAATGTTGTAAAATAGGATGCAGATATAATTATTTAGCCTAGTGCTCGTCCCATTCGTTTGCCTTGCATCTAAACGAGACTCGCGTATTAAAAGGTCAGAGGATAATTCCTTACAAACAAAAGATGTTAAGACTCACAAAAATGTTGTAAAATAGGATGCAGATATAATTATTTAGCCTAGTGTTCGTCCCATTCGTTTACCTTGCATCTAAACGAGTAATCCTCCTGTTCTCGTTAAAAAGGACAAATATAGAAACCCTTACAGTTTATCTTAACTTTTCTCTGTCTATTTTAATATAATATAATACAAACTAAAATAATATAAATAAAGGAATTCTCTATCAGTAAAGGTACAAAATAATAATGATAATAGTAAACTGAATATTGTAGCTAAAATAATTGGAATGATTTGTTTCCTGTTAACATCTTTCAGTTTAATCTTGGTTAGGGTTAATTTAGGATTGGTCTTCTTCTAACACCATTTGTTAATTTGCACAAGACAAATAAATATTATTATTATTTATTTATTATTATTATGATTGTTGTTGTTATTATCAACAACAATCATAATGGTCATTACTAATTTGGCTACTATATCTATAATATTATATATATATATATATATATATATATACACATGTATCACATCATTATAAAACTGTCAAACTTGGTAAGAATGACTGGGATGAATTTCTTCAGTTTCTTGAATTCAGCCTGTAACAAATCTGCCTCTAATTCTGCAACTGAATTTATCATCAATACACTAGTGAAATTCCTTCGGAAACTAGTTCTTTTTGTTGATGTCCAGCACAGATTTGAAGGATCTTGCGCCACTGGTTCCTTTTAACTGTAATTACGGAACATATCTATAGATTTATGGATAAGTCATTTGATAAGATGTAACAAGCTGGCTTGGCTCAACTTTAGACTTATGTGATTTCTGAATGGGTCTTGGGTATTATTCAGTCCTTTCCCTCAAATTGTAAAGTGTATCTCACAGCAGATAAAATTACACGACGTTCTTAAAGATTCTATCCTCGGTCCAACTTCCTTACCTCTTTATATTAATGATCCCTCTAGTAAATTGTCACAGTTTAAAAATACCTGTGATGATGGCGCAACGTTGTACATTATCCTTGGGTACAAGGCAACAGCAGAAATGCATCAAACTTGCCGAAGATTTGGATTCTGACCTTCAGGCTGTCAGAGATTAGGGAAGGAAAGGAGTAGTTGTTTTGTTTATTCAATGAGCCATAAGCACAACTGGTGTCGTTTAGAAGTAAGATGAGTTTCCATATTTCTCCATTATTCATAGAAAATCATTTTGAAGTTAACCCTGATAAGGTTGCTTTCACATTTAGGGAATGCTGAGGTTCTAAGTTCGTTCTTCCTATGGTTCTAAAGAACACCTTTCGCCTCAGGCGTTTTGTATCTCTATAAGTCCGCCTCCTATAAATCCTACATACGCCTTTGCATGGAGTACTCTTTTTACATCTGGACAGGTGCTGCTTCATCTCATTTTGATGTTTTTGATCGAGTTTAGAGAGTGTTTGTAACTTTAAAGGTCTTGGTCTGGCTGCCACTATTTAGCCTTTATCTCCTCGACGAAACTCAACCCGTGTTTGTCTTTTCTATAGATATTGTCGCGGAAAGTGTTCTAATGAGCTTTCCGTTCTGGTATCAGCTCTGTTTGTTGCATCTCGTGTTACATGTTTTTGTCAACATCTTCATCCTTATGAAGCTGTTGCTCCTTTTTGTAATAAGTGATGATATGAATCTAGTTTTCTTTTCTCGGACCATAGGGAAACGTGTTGGTTTCTGAGTGCTTTTCTCTATCATGTGACTTACACTCTAAGGTCAGCTTTTGTCTCCTGGCATAACTTTTTTTCTCTCTTTTTTTCCTTCTTCTTCTTCACAGTTCCAAATGCGTAGTGGCTTTATGCATTGTTTAACTCATAACTAGGGAATATATATATATATATAATTTTATTTATATAGTCTATCTCTCTCTGTTGTGCTTCACATAACGTATTGTGATTCTGCACTTTTCGCAGTTATGGTAATATCATAAATGTGAGAATAAAGGCTGAAAAATGCAGGACAGATTTCCTGCCATATGGATTTATCACTTCCACAGTAATATAGATACTCCTCCTCCTCAGGTGCCGTGCCCCAGCCGAACGTTGGCGATCATGTCTCTGCATAGATTCCTGTCCTTCGCTGCCCTCAGGAGCTGAAGCTTGCTCTTTGTAGACCATGCTGCTATGCTTCCTATGAATGTGGTTCTTGGTCTTCCCCTGCTTCGGTTCCCATCAATCTTTCCGGTCACTGACAACTCTTCTAGTTCCCCTTTCCTCATTACATGTCCTAGGAATGAGAGCTGTCATTTTCGAATAGTGGACAGACGCTTTCTTTTGCATCCTGCTCGTCTCAGTACCTCTTCATGGTAACATCCCCTGTTCTTGAAATCCTTAGTATTCGGCATAGAAACCACATCTCTACTGCTTCCAGCTTCTTCGCTAGGGTTGGTGTGATGGTCCAGCTTTCACTCCCCTAGGTAAGCACTAGAATTACGTAACAGTTGAGGACTCTGTGCTTGGTGTCCAAGGAAATATTTCGGTTCCTCAGTATCTTGGACATCCGCTGGAATGTCTCTTTTGCTGTGGCAATTCGTTTCCGTATTTCCACCAAACATCTTTCGTCTGTTGTAATCATGCTGCCAAGATAAATAAATTTATTTACTTGCTGTATGTCTTCTCCATCTATGGCTATCTTGCAGCTCACGTTCACATGTCTTTTGCTCACCGCCATGCAAAAGGTCTTGCGGCGATTGATATTGGGACCTTTTGCCCCACGTTCTTCTACGACTGTGTCTAGCAGTTGTTGGAGCTTCTCTGGACTGTCAGCTATGAGAGTCGTGTCGTCAGCGTAACGTATATTATTCATGTTGTACCCTCCGATCGATACAGGAAACTCCATGGAATCATTCAGAAAAGATGCAGAAAGGACAAAGATGAGTTTATACAAATGAAATGTCAACAGCTAGAACAGGCAAGTGTAAACAACAAATCCAAAGAACTGTATGACACTGTTAAGTGTATCACGAAAAAACGCGTCCCTCGTCTGAATGTTATAAAGAATGAGAGAGGCGAGGTTCTAACAGAGAGTGAAGAAATCAAAACAAGATGGAAAGAGTACTGTGAGCAGTTGTATAAGAGCACAGATGACGCTGAGGATTGTACATTGGAGAAGGACTATGAGGATGAANCGTCTGAATGTTATAAAGAATGAGAGAGGCGAGGTTCTAACAGAGAGTGAAGAAATCAAAACAAGATGGAAAGAGTACTGTGAGCAGTTGTATAAGAGCACAGATGACGCTGAGGATTGTACATTGGAGAAGGACTATGAGGATGAGGTTGAGTGGGCAATGAATAAGATCAAGGATGGAAAGTCACCTGGGACTCATGATATTCCCATTGAGCTGTTAAAAGCAACATATGAGGAAGGTATACTGTTAATGCACAAACTATGCAATATGATCTGGAAAACAAAGAAATGGCCGGAAGATTGGGCGAAAGCAGTTTTCATTACGTTACCGAAAAAAGGCGACATCCGAGAATGTAAAAACAACCGCACTATATCATTAATTATACACGCGAGTAAAATTATTTTGTATATAATACTCAATAGAATGCAGACGACTGTGAATCGTGAAATCCCTCGTGAACAAGCTGGTTTCGTGGTAGGACGTTGCACGCACGATCATATAGCCAATGTACGATGGATCATAGAGAAGGCTAAAGAAATGGGAGTAACACTATATCTCTGTTTTATAGACTATGCTAAGGCATTTGACTGTGTCCAACATAGCATATTATGGTCGGTTCTACATGAATTCGGGGTGCCCATGCACATCATTGAGCTTATCAGAAACCTATACAAGACACAAACTTCAACTGTACAAACAGAAAGTGGTGATAGTGAGCCGTTCAGTATAGNGAATCGTGAAATCCCCCGTGAACAAGCTGGTTTCGTGGTAGGACGTGGCACGCGTGATCATATAGCCAATGTACGATGGATCATAGAGAAGGCTAAAGAAATGGGAGTAACACTATATCTCTGTTTTATAGACTATGCTAAGGCATTTGACTGTGTCCAACATAGCATATTATGGTCGGTTCTACATGAATTCGGGGTGCCCATGCACATCATTGAGCTTATCAGAAACCTATACAAGACACAAACTTCAACTGTACAAACAGAAAGTGGTGATAGTGAGCCGTTCAGTATAGAGAGGGGCGTTCGTCAGGTATGCATTCTGCCTCACAGTTATACAACCTGTACGCGGAGCAGATCATGCGTCAAGCGCTTGACGATTGTGATAGTGGCATAACAATTGGAGGAGACAAAATTAAAAACCTTCGCTATGCAGACGACACTACATTGATAACATCGACCTCTGAGAGCATGCAAGAACTATTGGAATAGGTCAGGGTTGCAAGCGAACGGAGAGGTCTTTTCCTGAATGTGGATAAAACCAAAATGATGGTTGTTGGCGATGCAATAAATTCGAATATCCTATGCAATGGGATACAAAAACATGTTGTGGAAGAATTTGATTTTCTTGGATCAATGATAGGTAACCAAGGAGGAAGTAGTAAAGAGATAAGAAGGAGACTCGCTATGCCAAGATCAACAGTTACAACGCTGACCAAGATCTGGAAAGACCGCGGTATATCTACAGTGACAAAAACTCGTTTGATGAAATCGTTGGTGTTTTCTATAGCCTTATATGGATGTGAGAGCTGGTCACTAAAAGTGTCTGACATTCAAAAAATTAATGCATTTGAGTTATGGTGCTGGCGGCGTCTCCTTAGAATACCATGGACAGCGAAAAAGACAAATGAATTTGTTTTGAACTCAATAGGAAATCCAGATAGTCTTACAAATGAAGTTCAACGACGGAAATTATGTTATTTTGGTCATATATCTAGAAGAGAATTCAAATAATTAGTGCATTTGAGTTATGGTGCTGGTGGCGTCTCCTTAGAATACCATGGACAGCGAGAAAGACAAATGAATTTGTTTTGAACTCAATAGGAAATCCAGATAGTCTTACAAATGAAGTTCAACGACGGAAATTATGTTATTTTGGTCATATATCTAGAAGAGATGGTTCCAACTAGGAGAAATTAATCATGCAAGGAAAGGTTGAAGGGAGTAGGAGGCGAGTAAGACCACCGAGAAGATGGATAGATGGGGTGAAGTCAAAAATGAATATGAACTGGCAAGAACTTAACAACGCATGTCAGGATCGCGAAAAGTGGCGAAAACTGGTCAGAGAGGTCACTAAAGGTCGATAACGATCTACAGACTATGACGACGACGTGTCTGTGCTATGTTCATATGTTTATATGGCACCCTATTATTAGTTCCATTTGAATTTGTCTTTCTGAAAAAGGGAAAGAAAATCCTTCTGCATGTTATTGAAAAACATCAATTGATTTTCTTGATCTTCTTTTTAATATTGAAGTTTACTGCACCACGCTTACGAATGCTGGCAATACAGGTATAAAAAAAATTTACCTTTGTCATCAGTCAGATGGAAGTTGCCCGCTTCAACCTTCCCTACCAGAATTCATGAAAGGATGTAAAAGCAAGACGAGACTTGGTCCGGCCAGCAAATGACTCAGAACATCTCACAATCTTCATTTTCTGCCATGTTGCTTCTGAGATCAAGAAATATTAATCGAAGATGATAGCACTTGTCCCACGGTAAATAAAATCGATAATCCGCATCTATAACAAATACCTCAAATTTACTTTTAAGGAGAATGAGCTCCTAAAGAAACAAAAAGATTGGAACCTGAGCTGCTAAAATATACTTTTTTACCAAAGCCAATATTAACATGTTACAGAAATTGATCACGTATATCAACATGGAGGCGCTGAACCAGCCAGTTTTAGAGGGTTATTAAGCACTGAGGGACTTTTATGTAATTGACAAACACCCAGTTTGACATCAAGGTGTCAAAGACGAAAGATTTAGATACAATTACAAGGACAGGGCTTCGGATGCAGTTGTAGAATCCTAATTCTTATCACTAATGGTCCCAAGACATCCCCCGACCTTAAGGAGGGTAACGTAATAATGAGTAAATCGTCTTATTGTCTTATTATAACTTGAATAGTAGAAAATTGACCTTGTGAAAACTTTGTAGGTCTGGAAATGATTAAATGTAATGGGATATTTATTATTCTGCATTATTGAAAAAAATTTCTTTAGAGTATACCTGTAGATTCCTGATCCCTTTAAAAAGAAAAGACAAATCAGTACTTTCTAATATATAATTCTTTTCCCAAGGCTGAAATAGGACCCTATCTGTCATGACAGAGCAGGTCTGGGGAATACAAATAAAATAATATATTACTTACTGTCATTTTCGGTGACTTAGAGAGACAAAAAACAAAATAACGTTTTCTGGCAAAAACCCCCACTACATAAACAATAAGAAACACCATTACTCTGGGTGAAAAACTCATTGTACCATCAGTAATGGAAATTCCATAAAAGCTTTCATTACTAATTACTATAGTCACATTGATTAGTACGAAGTCGGTTCCCACGCTCTGATTTTAGATCAAATGACTTAACTTTTACCAACATTCCAAAATTCCATGACAGCTGTAATTGTTATTTTTAACATTTTCGTCAGGAAAAATGCATTGGTGGCAGTAAATGAAAAGGGAGGCAAAAGAGACTTTTTAACATCTTTTATCCGGGTGGATGCATTGGTGCTAATAATGAAACGGGAGGCAAAAATTGGAATTTTTAACATTTTTGTCGAGGAGAAGGAAGTTGTGTTAGTAAAGAAATGAAAGGGACCGTATCCCCAAGAGTTTCATAGTTGATATTTTAATTCGTTGAAATCAAAAGTGAAGGTAAGGACTCAGATGGATACATTAGGTAAAGACTGAAGTTCCGACTTCTGAGAAAAAACCTCACCTTTTTTGGTTTCAAAACCTTAGTAAGATTAGGACTTGGCAATGGATCAAGTTTCCAAAACGATGTAATGCAAATACAAATATAGGCAATCAATTGAGCATTTTTCCGTGAAGACATTTATAAACATTTGATTTTTGTCAACAATTTCTAGAACAAAAAAGGAGCTTTTATCGAGCATAATTGCAGTTTTTCGATTATTTTACAAGCATTTGTTATTCACAAGCAGCTAAGTTGGCAATTCTGTTTTCATACAATAAGAATGTAAATTTTTTTACAAGTGGTTTATGAGCTGAAAAGAATAAACTATGTCAATTGAAAACATGAACTTCTGCGCACGGACTCATATGTTGTGAAAAGACATTTTCACGTCATGAAGCTTTTCCGATTCTCATGAGAAAATGTCAAAGCGGAATTTTGATGTTCTTTATGCAAATTCGTTAATGACAAGTGAATTTCATACTCCATTCTGTCATGTGGGAGATATTGAGATATTCAGAAATAGTAAAAACAGCTTAAAAGAAGTAGGTTACAGTCAACAAATTCAACACTTATCCAGAAATCTAAAATTAATAGACAGGAAGCGCCAATTTGAAATATTATTGGTCTTGTTATTTCCCTGCTTTTGAAGGTATGTGCTTACAACATTGCTTACTTGTTTGTTTTTTTCTTATATTCTTACGTATTTCCCAGTTTAAACAAATAGTGTAATGAAATTGACCACTGAAAAAATGATTCATTTGTAACTTAGTAAAGTAACCTTAATTTGACAAGAAAATTGCATTACTTTCTCTTAGTATCCAAAAGAGCGAGCTATTTCATAGCCAATTCAAAGTGTTCAGAGACCCCAAATTGCCGTATGCAAGATAATTATTAGCTATTAAGCCACGAACTCTTTATGACTAACAGGAAATTCTGTTTCAACACCCTAAATTTTTCTGAAAAGTAAGTTAAATACTTCCTGTGCAAGGTTTATATAACAGTGATTGTTTATGCTGCAAAGACCCGCTATTTTAGGTGTAAATGGCTTCATTAGAACAAAATTTATTTATTACGCCAAATTATTACCTTTTCAAAGTTGTCCTATAAAAAGAATGGGGACAATCTAAAGAAGAAGACCTCAAATTGAATGTTTTATTTTGTTGCAAACACTCACTATTCTGCTTTTAAATTAAATGATTTAAATGACCTCCACATGATTCAATGCATTATTTAAAGAGAGTTTGGCAAAAACACTATTTCTGTTTATGAAAGACCAAAATTTTAAAGTTTTTGTCCAATATGCAGTATAGGCACAGTTTGGAAAAGGACACCTTAAAATTGATGTGGATGGTTAGGTTGGAAAGACCCTCTATGTTTGACATTCACATGACATTCATATTACGGTTTGAGTAATTTACAATATGTCAGCACAATATATATTTTTGTGGCAAAATAATCGAATTTTCTATTCGTCCAAATTCAGTTCTGTAGCGAATTTTGTAAAGGAGACCGCAAAATTTATGTGATTGTTTATATTGCAAAGGCAGTATATTTTTGTAATAAGTAAATTTATTGAAATTCACCTGACGGTCTAAGGAATTTAAAAGGTGTCAGCATAAAATTCATTTTGGTCACCAAATGACCAAATTCTTACAATTTTCCAATAGCTAGTATGTAAACAATTGGAAAAGGACAAGTCATAATTAACATAATATTTTTATTGATAGACCCGCTATTTTGCTGTAAGGACTTGCCATTCATATGCTGGTCTTACTGATTTTCAGTCTTTTAGAGTAAAAAACTAATTTTTTCCCCAAATTAATGTAATTTGAAAGTTGTCCGTATGGCACATTGTGAAAAAATGTAATATTTTATTCTCTTGAAACTTCGAGGTAAAAAACAGGATACCATTATCATCCAGGCATATGCACCTAGTGCAGACGCAGAGGAATCTGTTCTAGACGATTTTTATGACCAACTCACAGAAGCTATACAGGCGAACTACACATGAAGAGATAAAGTGATAATTTGTGGGGCCTTCAACGCTAAAGTTGGCAATGCTCGACATGGTAAAATTGTCTGCCCTTATGGACTTGGACGGAGGAATCCTATTAGTGACAAATTAGTAGAATTTGCGGGACGTCATCATCTGTTCACAACAAATACATGGTACGAACGAAGACAAAGATAAAGACATACATGGACGTCATCTGTTGGAAAGACAAAAAATCAGATTGACTACATCCTTGTAAATACCAGATACCGGAACAGTGTCAGAAATGCAAAAATGAGACATGATGTCGACTGTGCCTCGGATCACCAACCAGTCATCATAACAACAAATACTAAGTTGAAAAAGGTGATGAAGAAACAAAGAGCTAAGAAATAGAATTTAGACAAGCTGTCTACTGATAGCCACAAATTCATGGAGGAAACCGAGAAGAAAATGGAAACACTAGATGACAAGAAAACTTTGTTGAACTCAAACCAGCTGTGGCAAGAAATCAAGAAATACGTGGAAGGGGTTGCAGATAATATCTGTAGAAAGAAAACCTCAGAGATGAAACAACAATGGATGATACCCGGTATATTTGAAATGATCGAGCACAGGAGAAAGGTGAAAGGTCAAACAAGACAGCAAGAATATAGAGTATTGTGTAGTAACATCCAGAATAAATGCCGTCGAGAAAAGGAGGATTATTATAGTCGTTTCTGTGATGAATTAGAAGAACTTGACAGATTAAACAGCGTCAAACTCCATAGTGCGGTAAAGAAATTTGAAGACAGAAGACCACAGATACAGCTTGGCATTAAATCAAATGAAGGAGTTTTGCTGCACACTGACGATGACATAACTAAGATATGGGAAGAATATATAGGAGAAGAGTTGTTTAAGGATATGAGAGGGGGGATGCCAGATATCAAAACTTCTGATTGTTCTCCTAATATTGATGAACAAGAAGGCATAGATGCGATAAACCAACTACCAAGCAATAAAGCACCAGGCGTTGACAATCTCCCCGCTGAGATGCTAAAGGAGCTTGGAACATCGGGCACACAGCAATTAACTAAGCTGGTAAATCTTATCTACAGGACAGGGACATTGCCAGAGGACTTCCTTGTTAGTAACTTCATCACACTACCAAAAGTGTCAAAGGCAGTCACTGT
>RDPX01000120.1:2074765-2091018 GCA_003991215.1 Morbakka virulenta
CTGAGAAGAATGTTAAAAATCAGTTGGAAAGATAAAGTACCCAACACTGAGGTATCACATAGAGCTAATGCGAAAACAAAGTTGGTGAAGAACCTCATGAAAAGGAAAATGAGAT
The DNA here is from genome assembly GCA_003991215.1 of Morbakka virulenta. Lineage (NCBI taxonomy): Eukaryota > Metazoa > Cnidaria > Cubozoa > Carybdeida > Carukiidae > Morbakka > Morbakka virulenta. The sequence continues at coordinate 2,074,881 of RDPX01000120.1, forward strand.
ACGCTGGCCATTTACTCCGTGGCAGTGGAGGTAAACCACCCGATGGCATCTTAGAGGGCGCAATAGAAGGAAAAAGATCAAGAGGACGACAACGTAGGAAGTGGACTGATGACATCAAAGAGTGGAGTGCAACAAGGACGTACGAGGAAGCGAAGAAAGCAGCGGAGAATCAAATAAGATGGAGAACCATGGTGGCCAACCTTCGATGCGAAGATGGCACATGATGATGATGAATTTCTCTAATGATATTATCCATGTACCGGGAATACAGATTTGCTTCGCCCTTTATATTTTTGTCGAACTTACTGAGCCAACCCTTAGCTAGATTTGGAGCCGGTGGGTTTCCCATCGCCAATCTATCCTTTTGTCTGCGTATACACATCATGCGTTAAAAGTAGCACATCACAATTGCTGATGCGTGCTAGTTGGATAAAGGTTTCCTTCGATACCCGGGGCTTTTTGTAGTCATTAGAGTATAACAAGTCCGCACAATAAGTGATTGCCTCCTCAACCGGAACATTAGTGTAAAGTGCAGAAACGTCAAAACTTATAATTTCTTCATGTTTGTCCAAATGTATATGTATATATCCTTCGAATTTTGTGATATAGATTGTGTTGATGAATTTATTTGACATTCCTTCACTACTGAAAGTCAATCAGCTACTTGTTTGGCTATGGGGTAATACGCTGGACCGGGCATTGACAAGACGGGCCTGAGTGGTGTTGATGGTTTGTGTACCTTTGCCAAGCCGTAAAGCCTGGCTGGTTGACTTCCGGTTGGTTTTATCTTGTCAAAGAGTCTTTCCGTTATTTTGTTCTGATCCTTCAGTTCATTTAGCAAATTTACTATCCTCTCCTGCTCCTTCAACAATGGATGCTTTTCGTTCTTTTGCATTTTCGTTTGTTTTTCAAACTGTGGAAGGTTAATAATATCATCCAGTTGATGGTTGTAACTATCAGTTTTCATTAAACAAATACCATTTACCTTTATCAAAGGGAACAGCTAGAAAATCATTTTCTTCAAGGTACTTGCGAGTCATTTGGACGTTCGTTTGTGCTGTTTGTTTGTTGCAGCTTTTTATATATGTCAACGTTTTTACATTGATGTCCGTCATTATTTCGCCACTAACCTCGTGTTGTCTGCAAAACCTCAACAATTCATCTAACTCTGAAAGCACTTCATTTTTGTCAAAACTCCCCATCGATGCATTTTTCAAACCCAAAGCCAAAGTTTCCATGACGTATTTTAGGGGTTGTTTCTCCAAGCCATAACATATAACTGTGTTTTTAACATTGAACAGCAGTCTTTCCTGGTCTTTTGACAACCGGTACAATTTATCATTATGTTTATTCAACTGACGTTTTCTTAAGTCCTTTACAAAATATCTTGTGTACAGAATCACTGACGGAAAAAATTGTATGGAACTTGCGTTTTCACTTCATCTCGAACGATGGTAACATTCTCCTTACATAGTTTTAAATCGTGCCTGGCAGTCATAATTTCTTTCTTAAGAAGTTTCATTTGAAAATCCGTAACATTTCGATCATCAAAACAACCATTGTTTGGTACTCGCAATTTTAGGAATGCAGGAACGACCTCTTCTTTGATACAATCCTCAAGAAAGTGTATTCTCATACTGTTCATTTCCAACCTTTGTAGCGATGAACGATATTGGAGGTATACTTTCGAACCACCGTTGCGTCGTAACTCCAGCATAAATAATTTGTTTGGTAAAAACATTGTGTAATTTGTGCAATTGATATATAATCAAGCCAACAATGTTATTTTATTAATTTTGCAAGATATTTCGAAGTTAATACTTCATGTTCAGGCTACAAGGTAAAAATACAAAAACAGTAAAACTGCTGAATACAATATTTCCCATCACATATCAACATCTCTCTACAGTACACACAGCTACAGCGCTATGTAACACAGTGAATTCAAATCTTTAATCCTTTTGAATAAACTATGATAATTGATAAACCTCCCTTTAGGGACCTTATTGACTAGTTAAATTTTTTATGACTAATTGGCGACTTTTGTACTTATCCTTTGTATTTAATGTTGGTTTTATTTCCAAGTCAGTGTAGAATTAGTTATAATAGTAGTAATGAAAGTTATAGTAGTTACAATACTAACAATAGAAAGAGTAGTGAAAGTAGTAATAGTACTAAGAGGGTTAAGACCCCTATGAGAAATAATAGCAGCTATAGAAGTAAGAGTCCTAACAATAGTATCAGCAGTAAGTGTAGCATTAGTAGTAATAGTAGAAATTGGAGTTACAGTAGTTAGAAAAGTAACAGTAGAAAAATTAGTGAAAGTAGTAATAATACTAATATACTTAAGACTCGTAACTGCAGTAATAGTAGCAATAAAAGTCAGTGTCCTAACAATAATTTCAGCAGTATGTGTAGCATTAGTAGTAATAGTAGTAATAGGAGTTACAGTAGTTATAATAGTAACAGTAGAAGGAGTATTGAAAGTAGAAATTGCACTAATAGACTTAAGACTCGTAACTGAAGTAAGAGTAGCAATAATAGTCAGTGTCCTAACAATAGTACAAGCAGTAAGTGAAGTATTAGTAGTAATAGTGGTAATAAAAGTTACAGTATAATGGAAACAGTAGGAATAGTAGTGAAATTAGTATTGGTACTAATAGAGTTAAAACCCTTAACACAAATAATAGTTGATATAGAATAAAGAGTCCTAACAATAGTATCAGCAGTAAGGGTAGCATTAGTAATAATAGTAGTTACAGTAGTTATAATAGTAACATTAAAAAAATTAGTGGAAGTAGTAATAGTACCAATAGCATTAATACCCCTACCTAAAATAAAGGTAGCTTAGCTATAGAAGTAAGAGTCCTAACAGTAATATCAGCAGTATGTATAGCATTAGTAGTAATAGTAGAAATTGGAGTTACAGTAGGTATAATAGTAACAGTAGAAATAGTAGTGACAGTAGTAATAGTACTAATAGAGTTAAGACTCGTAATAGAAGTGACAGTAGCAATAGAAGTAAGTGTCCTAACACTAGTATAAGCATTAAGTGAAATATCAGTAGTAACAGTAGTACTTTACGTTACAGTAGTTATAATAGTTACAGTAGAAAAAGTAGTAAAAGTAGTAATAGTACTAAAAGAGTTAAGACTCGTAACTGCAGTAATAGTAACAGTACAAGAAAGAGTCCTAAAACTAGTACAAGCAGTAAGTGAATTATTAGTTGTAATAGTAGTAATGAAAGTTACAGCATGTATAATAGTAACAGTAAAAATAGTAGCAAATGTAGTAATAATTCTAATAGACTTAAGACTCGTAACAGAAGTAACAGTAGCAATAGAAGTAAGAGTCCTAACACAAGTATCAGCAGTAAGTGAAGTATCAGTAGTAACAGTAGTATTTTACGTTACAGTAGTTATAATAGTTACAGTAGAAAAAGTAGTAAAAGTAGTAATAGTACTAAAAGAGTTAAGACCTCTAACAGAAATAATAGTAGCCATAGAAGTAAGAGTCCTAACAGTAGTATCAGCATGTGTAGCATTAGTGTTAATATTAGTAATCGTAGTTAAAGTAGGTATGATAGTAACAGTAGACGGAGTAGTGAAAGTAGTAATAGTACTAATAGAGTTAAGACTCGAAACACAATTAATAGTAGGAACAGAAGTAAGAGTCCTAACACTACAAAAAGTTTTAAGTTTAGTATTAGTAGTAATTATAGTAATAAAAGTTACAGTAGTTATAATAGTTACAGTAGAAAAAGTAGTAAAAGTAGTAATAGTACTAAAAGAGTTAAGACCCCTAACAGAAATAATAGTAGCCATAGAAGTAAGAGTCCAAACACTATACAACACTTTACTACTTATTCAAAACTTACTGCTGATACTTCTGTTAGGTCTCTCTCTTCGATTGTTACTATTACTTCTGATACGAGTCTTAACTCTATTAGTACTATTACTATTTTCACTACTATTTCTACTGTTGCTATTAAAACTACTGTAACTTCTATTACTATTAACGAAGACAGGCCGACTTTGCTTGAATATCTTAATACCTTTGTGCCAGAAGTGCAAAACGAGATCTTCAAGTTTCTCCAAGAACAGTGTACACTGTAGTCCTAGAGTTCCCCTCTTGGTTATTTCTTTCATCTCCTAGTTGATGCAGAACGAGAAAAGAATATATGACAACAGATAGCCTTGTTTGACTCCTGTCCTTATTTGAAGCTGGTTATGAAGCACAGACTTCTAAAGAACAGAATTCTGAATACAACATCTTGATTATGGAACATGTTTTTTCGGGGATCCACAAGTCTCAAAGTCTCTTCCACAGTGTTGGTCTATGCTCACGTTCAAAGGCTTTTGCGAAGTCGATGAAGTTTGCATAGACTGCTGCATTTCATTTATGTTTGATGATTTGCTGAAGTGTAACAATATGGACACCACAAGATCTCTTTTTTCTGGAAGCTGCTTGGTTTAGTCTCAGTTTCTAGTTTACTAATTAGGTGATTCTTTTCAGGACAACTGTGCCAGGGACCTTGTTGGTACCTGACAGAAGCACTGCTCCCACCAGTTGTTAACAGTTTGAAAGGTCACTACTTCTTAAGAGCTTTACTATCAGTTCCACCTCTCAGTCGTCATGAGACTCTTTGTGCTCCTCAAATGTTTCTTAAAAACGTGTATCAGAATTGTGAGGGTAATTTGTAGCTTTTCCTTTAGCAATTCTGTTTGAATCTTGTCAATCCCAGCCGGTTTGCCATTCTCGAGCAGCTTGATGATTGCTTTGATTTCTCTCACTGTCAGAAGCCCTGTCTTCATATCCAGTATGATTTTTGCTGGCTGAGGGTTAACTCCTAACTCTGGGACCTTACCGTTTAGGACCTTTTCGAAATGTTCTTTCCAGGAATTCAGCTTGTCTTATTTTCTTCTGATGAGTTCACCTTCTTCATTCCTTACTGAAGGCTTGAATTAGCTTCTCGGTGCTTTGCTAATCCTGTAAAGAGTGCCCAAATCCTGTTGTGATGCTAAAAATTCAGTCTCAGTGACTAATTTTGTAGATCTGTTTATCAGCCTTTGTCTTCTACTTGACCACCTTCTCCAAGACTGCATCCCTGAAGCGAAGTTGCTTTTTTCTCTCTCTGACTTTGTCTGGTGTAGTTTGTTCTTTGCGTCTTTCCTTTTATCAATCTTCTGTTTTATCTTCCTGGACATCCACTCTTGTCTATTCCTATGCTTTACCTCTAGCATCTTCTCTCCAGCTTACATCACCTTTTTCTTGAATAAGTCAATGATCAATTCCTGTTGATCCTTAAGCAGCCAGTATCTCTTTTCAGTTCCAACTGAAACCTATTTTCATATCTGTCTTTTAAAGCCTATCAACCCCTAAGCTGGGCTGCAGCTGCATTTCTTTTTTTTTTGCTTTATTAAGGTTTAGTTTCACTCTTTCCACAAGCTGGGTATCCTCAGTATTTGCATCAGCTCCTCTCATAATTCTTAGACCTTGCAAGCCACCCACCCATCTTTATGAGAATGTGATCAATCTGGTTATTTCTATGACCACCAGGTGAATTCCATATTCACTTGTATGTGTTTTGGTGTTGAAAAAAATTCCCACCGATTCTTAAGTTATTTTTGCTTTTGTTACTGCTTACCTTTGCATTAATGTAACCTATGACAAGTTAGACATTAAGCACTGAAGCTCTTTCTTGCCTCTTGTAACTGGCCATAGAAAAAGCTTCCTTTTGATGCATCCTGCCACTTTAGTAGATACGTAGATAATCATGAGTGCAATCTTTTTTTGAGGAGTTGGATCTGACATACACAGATCTCTCATTGTTAGTCTTCTAATCCAGCATGCTTTTATTAACCTCTCTGCTTTTAATCAAAGTTATCCGTCTATCGTGTTTTTGCCATCCCTTCCTAAAATAGTTATTTAGTGACGAGCAGCTAGTTGCCTGATGCCAATCCCTGTCCATTTTGTTTCATTAATCCCAGCAGATACAATATTCTATATCTCTATAACCACTTGAACTAGCCGACCGGTCTGATTGAGTGTTCTAACAGTCCAGCAGCCCACTCGTGTAGTCTTGGATCCAAGGATGTTTACCATCAGGCTGTCGGGTCGCTGTTTGGTTTGGTTGCCTGTTGTTATGCTACCAATATTCTACCCTGCATTCAGCCTTTCACCTGCATTTTGATATCCCTGGTGTTGGTTTTTGTAGCTTTTTTTATCTTTTCTTTACATGAGTACATTGCTAGTACAATCTCTTCCTTTCTCACCCAGACGTAGCGCCAGCAATGGGAGAGTTGACCAGTATTATAGCCTATACAAATCAATTTGTGATTTTTGCATAATTTTAGCCTCTATGATATTAGATGAAGAGCACTTTCTTCCTTGTGTAAAATATAGTTCTTCGATGGTATCACTATATATTGTATTTGTGCCGCTTTCAATAGTACATGCATTGCAAGATTGATGTTGGCACGGCAGGAATTTTCCTCGTTTAACTGGTGGGGGATATGAAATGTCAGGTTTTCTTAAGTCATCTTGTAAGAATTTGTTTTTTCCAACTGGCAAAATGGAAAGGTTTGGAAATACTATTTTCAATTTAGGGTAATCATTTATCATTTTCTTGTACTGACGATAAAGAAAACGTCAAAATTCTTTAAATTTATGATGGCAGGAAAAAAAACAAGGGTTACAATTACGAATAACCATCCTCACCTACAGTCACTACCAAAAGTTTAAGACCACCCTTAATTTTGACTCTGAAATGACACAACTGATTATATATCTATATTAAAATTGATTTATTGTGGATAATATTTCCTTTACACACAAATCTCATATTTTTTAGTATCTTTTGATTAAATTGGTATCCATATTGATAGTTGTTTCCTTGATATTCAGTATTTGGTGGGTCCACCGCCACTTTTAATTATTGCCTGCAGGCGTCTTGGCATACTGTGTACTAGATTTNTGGTTTTCTGGCAGGCTTGTAGGATTTTAGACCGAATTCGTGTGAAAGACGTCTGGAAACAGTCATGCGACTTACACTCACACCTCTTTCCACCAAATTAGCTCGAATTTTGTTGCTGGAACTCATTGGTGACCTCGTAACTATCCTTTTCATCAGGTGGTCATCTCTTACAGTGGTTTTTCTTGGCCTTCCACTCCGATGTAAGTCTTTGTAGCAGCCATACTGCTGATACTTTTTAACTGCTTGGTGGACTGCAGTTTTGCTTACTTCCAATTTCGTAGAAATATTCCTTTCAGATAGTCCTTCTCTATGCAGAGCAACAATCTGACCTCTTTGAACTTCACTGAGGGACTTTTTTCGACCCATTTCTGTAGCAATAAGAAGTATAAAAAGTGAAAAAAATTCCAAAGTAAAATCGATTCAGATGTCCGCAGTGTTAAAGAAGAACGTGTAATGAGCGACCAGAGCGCAAACAATGAGTATGATGCAATCTCAACAGTAGGATGATGCAATACGATCTCATACCGAGAAATCTACGTATTTCCATGAGTGGTCTTAAACTTTTGGTAGTGACTGTAAATAACTGTACCACAAATATAACGATTAGAAATTGATCAAGGGTCTAATTAAGTACTAAGAGGAAGCAGCTCTTTGCTTAGTCACTTTTTCCCAACTTTTGAGAAAGATGGTGATAAAGAAGTACTAGGTAATGCCTTTTACTATTTCATAAACAGGCTCAATTTTTATGAATATTTTCATAATACTAACCAAAAAGTACCCTCAGATTCTGTTGATACTTTCACACTTTCACAAGATAACATACGAAAGTCTCACAATACGTACTGATATCATGACAAAGTAAAATTATATAAATCCTAGTGGCTTACTACCTTTATAGATAATGCACCTACCACCGTACGGTTCTCACGTCTTGGTAAAAAATACCCCTGAAGGATAGAAAAGTGTTAAAAACACCTTGAATACGATAAAATAATTGTTAGAAACGAGGTGATAAGGGTATGTGTGTGGGAGGGGTGTGCTTAGTTTTCCTAGACGAAATAGAACATGTTGTCTGTTTAGCAGTGTCGATAGATTAATCAACCTGTGAAGAATTGAAGTCAGATTCCAACAATAATTACAGGAAAGCCATGTATTCTTGACAAAAAGCGGTTGACAAAATCGGTTCTAACCAGGAAAAACGAAAATGAAAGTAGAATCACTCCTTGTTTTTAAACAGGCTTCCAGAAAACACACAAAAAATTATTATATATATATATACAAATAATAAAGATATTTTCCCTTCTCCTTCTCCTAGTTGCAGTTGCTATCGTAGTTGCACTCTCCGTATTTCTTAATTTATTATTATTACATATTATTATATTTATATTATTCACTCAGTCAATTTAAAGGTTATTTTCTTCTACCGATTAGTGGAAAACTGCTTCCTAAAAATATAACAAAACTCGTTTTCTGAATAGAATCAACGAGAGAAATACTCAGTTTTACTTCTCAGGTCCTAACCTTGGTTCTATGAATATTGTCTTATTGCACCCAAATCTTAACTATGCCTCTTTAAAAACTACCTTAACTAATACTAAGAAACGTTTTAAAAATGTTAATAGACCTTGTTCGTAGATGCAATTATGTACGATTTGGTCATATATTTTTTCCCCAACACAGTTACAAGGACACCAATGGCTGTTAACTTGGCTAATATTTTCTTCGATTTGTTTGTGCAAACTCTACTTAAAGAATACAAACTCCTGTATGTCAAGCGCCCATGTAACTGGGCAATGGTCTCAACGATGATATTTTCTTCCCCTTGAATTATGATCAGTTATCACAAATTTGATAGCATTATCCCAAGTTAGATGTCTAAATCGGATATCCTCTTTGAACGTGGCTCGCCATGATTTTCTTGCTCATTCACGTTTTTCGTGCCTTCCCACTGGGGAGCATTCAGGGGAACGTTTTTGTGCTAGTCTAATTATGTGTCCACCCAGGTGCCATCTCGTCTTCACTACAGTCTCATTTAGTAGTCGCTGTCCTGTGCATCGCAGTACCTCTGCGGTCGTGACATGGTCTCACCAAGTGCTTCCTAGAACAAGCCCTTAAACATCGCTTGTGGAATACATCTGTCTTGTTAGTCTCTTGTTTGGTGAGCCTCAATTTCTCACACGCATATATCATAATAATTGATACGTTCAGTTGTAGTTTGACTTTCAGGGAAAACGTTCTGCTTATTAGGACCTTGTTAAGCCCTCTAAATGAGGTTCCTGCTAAGCTTAGCCTTGATTTAATATCCTGCTCCGCATTTGGCTCTGTGAAGAAAATCTTGTTTCCCAAGTATCAAAACTTGCTGACTCCCTTTATCAATATATATATATATATATATGTATGTGTATATATATATGTGTGTATGTGTATATATGTATTGCTCAAGTATCATGTCCTGTCCTGGTTTTCTCTTTGGCTAATTCAAAGACCTATTTTGAGAGCATGTTCGTCAAGGCTTGTTGTCACTCCTTGCCACATTTTTCTGTTCTTGGCAATTAGTGCAATATCGTCAGCAAAGTCCGGATCGGTAAGTCTCTTCGCTTCTCTCTACTGTAATCCTGCATCAATCATGTCCATGACCTGTCTCACGATCGTGACAATGAAAATAAAGGCAAAGTAGTTATCCCTGTCTGACGTCTCACATTGTGTTAAGTACTTTGTTTGCCCATTTGTTGTCTTGATACAGCGTGCTTATCCGGTATACAACCTTTTTAAAGAGAAAATGCACCGTTCCGAAATGTCAGAGCGTTCAAGAATGCGGCATATCGAAGGTCTGTGAGCAGTCTCGAAAACTCTCTTGAAACCCACAAAACAAATGACTGTGTCCATCTTGTTCTCTGTGCCCTGCTCGATTATGTTTTGTAGGGAAAGGATTTGTTCGCTACAAGAGTGCCCTTCCTGGAAACCAGCCTGGTTCTTCCTCATTCTAAGGTTCACTGCTCTCTGTCGTCGTTTCATCAACTCAGCTGAATACTCTCCACGGAACCGAGGGTAGGGTGATGCCTATCCAGTTACTACAATTTGAGCAATTCCATTTTTTCGTAGTTTCACGAATAAACCGAACCTTCAGTCATCTAGCACTTCTTTGTTATTCCATTCAGTGTTGAAAATGTCTGTGAGTTCTCCCACTGTGATCTCTTTACCACGCTTTAATTGTTCTGCTATACCATCAATGCCTGCTGCCTTTTTGTTCTTCAAACTTTTGGTTGCTGCTTTCATCTTAGGTCTTTTGACCTTGCTGATGTCTTCATCCAACGTTTCCATTGGCGGAATATCTGCCCAATTGAACTCAGCATATGGTGCTGTTTGATTCAAGACTTCCTCTAAGTGCTAAATATATCTTTGGTTTTCCCCTTCTTTAGTGAGTAATGGTGTACCTGTCTTGTCCTTTATAGGGACAGAGATATTGTTCTGTATTCCCGAAAGTTCTTTTAGAGTGCACTAAAGGGTTCGACTGTCATTTTTGTTGGAAGCTACTTATGCTTCTGTGATTTTGCTCTTAACCTAGAGTTGCTTGGCCCTCTTCTTCTTTGTCAAGCGTCCTGTAGCTCTCATCTTCTTCCTGAATTCGTTCTTCTCTCCTGGCTCGATATTGTCGTATTTGAGCATCACGTCTAACCTCAGTTAGGGCCCATAATCCATCTGATATCCAGCGCTCTTTGTTTGTGTCCAGCCGCTATCCACGTTTTTCAAGTACACTTTGAGAAACAGCATTCTTGAACATTTCTCACTTCTCTTCTAGTCCTAAGCCTGCAAAGCGGTTTGACAGACCTTGTCTGAAGCATTCTGCTACTTCGTCGCTGTTTAATTTCTCTACTGCTAGCTTTGGTTTCGATTCGTCTTGATAAGACTTTGATGCTTAGCTTTCAGTTTGGCGACCATAATGTAGTGGTCATAGCCCACATCTGCACCTCTCTGGGTTCTTACATGGAGTAGTAACGGTCTCCATGTAGTGCAGCTACGGATGAAATCTATGTCGTTTAGTGTGTTGCCAACTGACAATCTCCAATTCAACTTGTGTATCCATTTGTATTTAAAGAAGGTGTTACCTATTTTCAGCTCATTACACATTGTTATGAAGCGTTCCCCATTATCATTCGTCCTGACAGAAGTGCCAAAGGGACCAAATATTGCGACGCGCTAGTTTCTGAACCGGCTGATCTGATCTTTAAATCACCTATCACTAGCTTTGCATCATAGCTTGGGAGCTTACTCTGGGTGTCATGTAGCTGCTGGTGTATGTCATCCTTCGTTTCTTCATATGCTGCTTTTGTTGCAACGTATACTTGTACAGTTGATATTTTTGTATGCCTTGTCTAAAATCTTGCGGTAATAGTTCGCGAGGAAACAGGTTTCCAACCAAATAATGCTGCTGTACCGTCCCTTCCCAATAGCAAACGAAGTCTTATTCCTCTCTACTGGAGTATAGAACTGTGGTACCTTCTCATTTTCCGAATAACCTGTGCTAACCTTTCACTCCCGTACAGCGCTCTCACATTCCACATACGTACTTGGGTTATATATTTGGCGCTGAAAACTCTGACCGAATTGGCCGCCTATTGCTGTTTCTGTAGTAGGATGTTTTCACAGGGTAGGTTTGCTAACCCTACGCCCAGCCCTCTTCTTTTCTCAACCTGGCCTGGGACAGGCAGTTGATTATCAATTTGATGCAAAAAAAAATTTCTGTTTTGTAGCCAGATGGTACTACAACATATTAATGGTAAAGGAATATGTCTCGATAAGTAGCTTTTTAAATTAAAATTATTTACTGTTATCCAAATCCCACGTAAATTTTATTGGTGAACGGCGAATGTGATGAAAGTTATGAGATTAAATTGTAATTGATAAGACTAAGTCTACCTTTAAATTAGGTGCATTGGAAATAATTCATAATTAATATTCATCAACTCTCAAAACAAAAACAAAAAAAACCACAAAGAATTTATTTGTGGTCTTTATATGTTTTAGACAGTTTTCGACCTTCATTCTTTTTCTCTATCATTCACAACAAGTTTTGAAATGTATTGATCTCTTTGTTTTTCACATTCATGAAACATCACTTGGCCTGTTATTTCCGCTCTGGAATCTTGACACAGTCAAGACCCATTTAAACACCTTTAAATAGAAATCTACAAAATTCTAATTGTGATATTTAATCACACAGGAAAACGAAAAAAAATTGAAAAATTTTGTACAAAAAAGGTTTTATGTGATTCTGGTTAATTCGATGGCGCTGATTTCAAATCTGTTCTCAAAAATTATCTATCAGGTCTAGATATTTTGTACTATGCATTTGAATCCTCCGCTAATTTTCACAAAATTCATTTGAACACGGAAATTTGCCATTTGGTGAATATGGCATCAATTTGATGGTTGTGCAGTTTTAGTGTTATGAATACCTCAATCCATCTTTTAAAATGATCGAAATTCTGTTATAATGGCAGAAATTACAATTACAGTGCCGGAAAGCGGATATAGTAACCCCTCACTTTCGGCTACAATGCTCTCAATTCCATCCAATCAGATTCTTCCAACGGGAGTTACATTTGGCCAGACAAATCTATTTTCTTTTGAGTATTGCAGACTAAAATTACAATTATAATATTTGCGTAAAATTTCGAAACGTATTATTTCTGCCCATTGTTTCGGAGAAGCCTCCCTTCCAGAGTGGTACTTGGATGGATCAGACTAATGAACAGGCCACTGTATCTTTTTTATAACTTTCTTTCATATGTCATGGATGTGCGAAGAAGGCAATGTAACAACCAGCCTGATGTATTTTGCTACATCTGTGGAAAGTTTACAATTAAACAGCGAAGAAGAAGTACAGATGATTTTATCCACAATTCTTAACACTCGTATTTCAAGATGAAATTGGGTGACTAGGACAAATCCTGGGCTCCTCATATCGTTTGCACTACGTGCTACACAACACTGAACAACTGGATGTGTGGAAAAAAGCGATATCTCTCCTGTGGAATACCAATGGTTTGGAGAGAGCCTAAAGATCACACTACTGACTGCTATTTTTGTCTAGTGAAGACTGGCATTTTTGGAAAACGCCACTTTTCACTACGGACGCTTGGCAAAAATCACTAAATAGACTGTTTTGCTACTGAAGCACAACTTTGCTTAGAAGGGTGATATTTCAAAATAAAATTTCAATTTCTGACCAGTCAGGCAACTGCTAGTACCTTTTCGGAACTTCGTGAGGGTAGAAATTTCAGGGTTTAACTGTCCAGTACATAACCAAATTTTGACTGTTGGAAAGACAAGGAAGTGGTAACCATAAGCCTGATGTGGCAGCCTTAGTTCTTGTTATGGCTTGTTCAAGGCCAAATCTCGATCTAGTGCAGGAAAGGAGATGGTCTAATTCTCAACTGATGGTCGCAACTATGTTAACCCCATCCTATTGCCCAGTCAATTTTTTTTCAAGAAAATCTCCAAAATGTCGCTTCTGTATATGAACCAGCTTGTTTGTGATTACCAATTGTTATGAGTGTGACTAGAAATAGGACCCAATATCTTTACATTTTATATGAGTTTCCTATGATGGGACATTATATACATGAAAAAACCTCCGTTGCTTCAGTTGTTTGCCCAAAATATTTTTCCCAAAATATTTTTCCCAAAATATTGTGTTTAAGGCTAAGAATTCTTTTAAAACAATTCACAGTCATGATCTGTTGATAGTTATAAAGAGTTACATGCATAAGGGCTTATGATCATAAGGTGTACACGATTAATGGTTTATGATAATAAAGCGGTACATGATTAAGTGTAAATGATCATAAAGCAGTACATGATTAAGTGTATATGATCATAAAGCAGTACATGATTAAGTGTATATGATCAAAAAGCAGTACATCATTAAGCGTATATGATCATAAAACGGTACAAGATAAAGGGTATATGATCATAAAACGGTACAAGATTAAGGGAATATGATCATAAACCAGTACATGATTAAGTGTATATGATCATAAAGCAGTACATGATTAAGGGCATATGATCATAAAGGTGTACACGATTAATGGTTTATGATCATAAAGCGGTACATGATTAAGTGTATATGATCATAAAGCAGTACATGATTAAGTGTATATGATCATAAAGCAGTACATGATTAAGTGTATATGATAATAAAGCAGTACATTATTAAGTGTATATGATCATAAAGCAGTACATGATTAAGTGTATATGATCATAAAGCAGTACATGATTAAGTGTATATGATCTTAAAGCGGTACAAGTTTAATGGTATATGATCATAAAGCGGTACATGATTAAGGGTATATGATCATAAAGCGGTACATGATTTTGAACGGGGAATATAATAATGCAGCATCATTTAAACATGCGGCATCCTATAATTATGAAGCGGTATATGATTATGATGCGTCATAGGATCACAAAGCGGCATACAATTTAGAAGAAAACATGATTAAGAAGCAACCTTTCCACGGCTTTACTTTACTGTAATAAAACGTGTATATTTATTTATTTCGAACAGAGATAACAAACCATAATCCAATTACTGTTCGTATCGTATTTGCCATATAAAAATGCAAAAATTAAACAAACAGACAACTACAACTTGTGTAATATCACTTTTTGTGAATAATGGAAAATTTGATGAGTAGTACACTGTCATTTTGGAAAACCCTTGGAAAATTTTTTCCAAGGGTTTTCCAAAATGACATGCAGAAATGCTACTAATTCACCCCTAGCTCATTTTTTCCTTTCAGAAATATTTAGTTTATTTGACAGCAACAAAGTGTGTAGTCTCATCAAAACACTACTTCTTGAGTTGAAACTAAGCAAATTACCAGCGTTGAGTAACAGCCAATCTTTCATGAGTGTTTCTCTCCTTTGCCGCCTGACACATTTTACTAAAATAAGATATTCTTTACTCCCAATCATTATTCGGAAGTAATCCAACTTGCCTAAATAAAGTTCAAATATCAATTCCGTTGCAATTCCTTGTACTTTGAACAATGTCATTTTGGAGCCTAAAGGCTTTTAAACATTAGAAAAGAACTAATTTATGGTACCTTGACATGATTTAGGAGTTGTCGTTTCAATCAACACACGACCTCAGGGCTTCAATTTAATTGAGCACGCAATAGTGGGGCTTTTGTTTTATCGAAAAGACTACTTCTTGACTTTCATTTCATGGGACACGCTGGCTTTCATTTCATGGGACAAACAAAACGAATTTCATTTCACATACACTATGTTATAGCTTTCATTTAATGAAGTGCACAAAATCAAAGCTTTTATTTTATCGAGCACAGGTATTACAGCTTTCATTTTATCGAAAAAACTATGTCATTTCTTTCTTTCTGAGAGCTTTGGTCTCCTGCCGAAGCAGTCCAAGGCGAACAATGAATAGTACTCTCATTTCTCGATATTTTATGGTTGCAGGTGTTATTACTTGCAATCAATTTTTCGTTTACTGAATTATTTACTCCAAAGGTAATATTCTTTGATATTTTGGGAATAAAACACTTTGAAAAATCACCTATTATTTAAACACTATTTTTGAGTGTCAGAGTTAAAAACAAATAGCTTTTTCAACGGTAAGATATTTTCTTTTAGAGTATCAAGCATTGATCGCAGATGTAACTGCACAACAACAACAAAAATTGATGAACATGACGTGTCATGTTAGAGAAATTTGATTCGTATATTGTTATGAACTGATGGTACAGCTTCTTCGTACATGGAAATATGTGCATTGAACGAAGATCAAGCCAGTGGATATAGCTATCATGGTCACATGATTTACCATATGCCCTATGAAAATGATTAATGATCTAGTGAAGAAGTGGTTACAAACATAGCGTCAAAAGATTAATCGAAGCATGTGGTAATGATATCCATAGGCACAGAGAGAGGGAGAGAGGGAGAAAGAAAGAGAGAGAGACAGAGAGACAGAGAGAGAGAGAGAGAGAGAGAGAGAGAGAGAGAGAGAGAGTGGGGGGGACACACAGAGAAAGATATATCTATCTATCTATCCATCTATCTATCTATATATATATTTATATATATATATATATATATATATATATATATATAAAAAGGTAAAACACAAAAAATAAA
>RDPX01000120.1:2091060-2110539 GCA_003991215.1 Morbakka virulenta
AGAGGGAGAGAGAGAGAGAGAGAGAGAGAGAGAGAGAGAGAGAGAGAGAGAGAGAGAGAGAGAGTGGGGGGGACACACAGAGAAAGATATATCTATCTATCTATCCATCTATCTATCTATATATATATTTATATATATATATATATATATATATATATATATATAAAAGGTAAAACACAAAAAATAAGAACTGAGCTTGCAACTAATAGATTCACGATATTTCGATAAACCAGGCAGGATTTCAGGATATTTCGATCATGCCTGATGATCGAAATATCGTGAAACTATTAGTTGTAATCATAGTTCTTATTTTTCGTGTTTTACCTTATGTATATTGCTCTGCTATATGCATTGAGCACTTTTTGATACGAATACACAAAATTACACAAATTATATATATACATAGTATTAGAAGTAAACTCCAAACAGCCAGATGTTAAGGCTTCTATTTTGACAAAATAATAACAAAAAAACTCTTACATCACAAACAAATTTTACACGACTCGAGACGCAATACAAAAACAAAGCTATAGAAGAAGTGCTTCAGAATATTAGATAAGAGACAGACATAAGAAAGACCATGTTGGTAACAGAGGTCCCGGGCTGTTACAAAGCTAAATGTAATTACAGAATATCATTTACTATCATATTATTTTCTTAATTTACTATCCTATTATCTCCACCTGAAATGAAAACAAATTATTGTCTATATTATTATCCCATAAGGATTGCTCTTATGTATCCTGTTCTGTAGGTTACAAAACATCTTTCTTGGCACTACTTTAATATGCGACAGAAAACCACATCTGACTAGTTTATTGACTTCTTGGAGTCGCCCATAACCAAATTAGGGTTTATAATGGATTATCCTTTTGAAAACAGCAATGCTCACTTGAACCAACGCTTATGTTATTTTTTGTATTAGAAACAATTAAATTCCTAAATAGTTCTCATTTTCCTGTTTTAATATTGGGAAAATAGTCTCATGGGGCAAGTAACTCTGGCCTAAACTCAATTCTTTCCAAAGTCATTTCTTTTCTGATCTGTTCGTAGCAACGAGAGTGTCCTTCTAAAGCTCATCGCAATATAACTTTGTAAGTTTAATTTTCCATTATGAATAAGTGAATGTTTTAATTTGACTACTTAAAGACTAAAGAGTTGTTAATAACATGCAAAATACTTTTTAATCAAATGGTACCTAATATCTGGGTCATTAAGCTTGATTTCAAAATGTGGGTTAATATATAAAACACTTGGACACAAACGATATATGTAGTTATTTTGAGGAAGACATTACACTATTGATGGAAATAGAAATTGATTTCAGAAGCTCTTTAATCTTCAGTAGTAAATATAGAAGGAGAGTGTAGAACATTTAAAGTTATGTGATTTAGTAATTGATTTTATCCACAAGATGGTCGTATGTGGCGACTTCTTATGGAAAATAACCGAAAGACAAAGAAGAACACACGGTGGTCGTATTTGCAGTAAAAAAAGATATACTAGATTTTGTACCTGTGTTGAATTACTTGCTTTGATTAATATATTTTATAAGTATTTTTGACACACATTCTTACTGTATCTGTGTTATCTCTTTCTGCCAACGATACTGCATGTGAAAACCAATTAACACTGTTATTAATTACGTACAAAAATTAGCAAGGTAACCAATAAAACGTAGCACTTTTCACTGTTATTTTACAACTGGTTGTCATGTTGTTGGTTCTTTTTCTTCATTTTCATTTTAAACTTGTGCCTTTTGAGACAAGTCAGGTGGACTCCTGAAATAAATACTCTTGACAGGGCACTCCTTTACTTCTTCATCTCATCAATCAATTATATGAATAGAAGAACATGGTTTCCACTCTTTAATTACTTTGTTTCTCGTTTTCAACAGGTTTTGAACAAATTTCCCTCCTGAAATAATTACAATTTTATGCTATAAGATGACACCGAGCTGTGGGTTAACCTATGTATTTATATCATATTAATAATGGCATGACTTTGCACATGAAAAAGAAGTAAAAGGTACTAAGCCACCAGTTCTAGAATCATTATCGCAAGCACACAGAAACACAGTGGAATTAACAGTAGTAGTAGTAGTACTTGTGCCACTACTTCTATTACTATTAATACTACTATTGCTACTACTTATATTTTTTCTACTATCACTGCTACTACATCTATTACTATTTCTACTTCTACTACTACTATTACTATGACCACTATTACTGCTATTATTACTACTACTATTACTGCTATTATTACTACTACTATTACTGCTATTATTACTACTGCTATTACTACTATCATTACTACTGTTTTTACTACTATTATTATTACTATTACGACTACTACTGCTACTATTACTACTACTACTACTATTACTACAATTATTTCTACTACCACTGCTACTACTACTACTTCTACTATTACCACTATCATTGGTACTGATACTGCTTCTATTACTACTATTTCTACCATTACTACTATTACTACTACCATTACTACTATTTCTAGTATTTCTACTATTACTACTACTATTACTACCACTGTTGCTACTACTACTATTATTAGTACTGCTACTACTACTACTACTACTACTACTACTACTACTACTACTACTATTAATACTACTGCAATTACTGCAATAAAACTACAAATAAAAATAATAGTAACAAATAAAAAACATCAAATTTTGCTAAATATTTTGTAACTGCTCTTCTAGAACTCAAGAGGAATCCTGATATCCTCCTGGGACAAACCAAACATTCAAATTCCAATACGTTACTGTTCTGTTTGTACAAAACGAACTAAAGAAATCAAAAAAGAAATATATCTACTGAATTAGAAAATCTACCCCCAGGTCTCTCAAGCACAGTTCTAGAAAAATTGCATAGCCGTTATATCACATCATAAACATGTCTTTGAATACTTCTACTGTTCTGGTATCTTGGAAACAAACAGAAGTAGTATCGATCTCCAAGTCTGCTAACACTAGGTTTGACGACAATAATCGATCAATGTCGATTCTACAGTGTTTGTCACAGATCCTTGTAAAGGCTGTCTACACTCAACTATTTTGAGAGTAATAAACTGTTATCAAAATTCCAGTTTGGCTATTAGTCTAGGCAGTCAGTAGAATTTGCAGCTACCTAGTTCATCGACTATACACGAAAGGAAGTGCACCGTCATGAGCTTTTTGGAGCGGTTTTTATAGAACTGTCTCGTGCATATCTGAAATACATGAATAATATATGCTGCTGCTCTGTGATGACGAAGAAGATGCTGTTTGCTATACAAAAAGAGGCTTTTCATGGGGATCCGTGGTCCAGCATGGCAAAGATTCGCATATCTTTATTTAACAAGCTGAAAGAAGTACACATCTAAAAACTGTATTTGCTGCATTGATTATGTGGCAGTTTTACGATGCATCTCTGTGGTGACCAGATAGGACAGGATTTGATACGATCGGTCATGGCGTCCTAATTCGCAAAATAGCAAAGTCTCAGGGATTTCTTACAAATAAATTTGTGGTTTAATGACCTATTTATTTCAAAGAAATCAAGTCTTAGTATTATAGCTACTACAACTGAGCCTTACCCTGTGTATGCTAATGTACCATTGGGCACCATACTTGGCCCCCTAATGTTCATACTGTTTTTAATGATTTCACGGACTGCATGGAAAAGGCACAAGTCGTTTGCATGCTTGTGCTAGACTTGCATATAATGCAAACAATGACATTAGTAGCATCGAAAATTGTTTGACTACTGAGTTTAGGAACTGAGAAAACAAACGTTACTATTGTGTTTCAATTTCTTTGTCATGAATAGCGAATTAGATATGCTGGGATTTACTTTTAATATTTTGAAAAGTATTGATTTTAATATATTTTTAAACGTACCAAGTTAGGGCTATTGAGGTTTATTAGGATTAAAGTTTAGGACTAAAGTATATTAAATGTGTGAACGCATGCACGTTGTATATTACGCATACGCATGTTACAGTGCGCATGCGCGTTGTACATTACGCATGCGCAAACGTATGTCTGGTACGTGATTAACGAACAATGAAAAATGACGTAGATTCCAGCCAGCAGACTTGTGTTACTTTTCTCTACTACTTGCATAAATGAGGGTTTGCATATTAAATGAAAACAACCAGCATTAAATAAACAATTATGTTGTTACATAGGACAATTACTTATTTAATATCTTTATACTACGTTATCTTTTGTGTATTATTACATACGTTTTGTAACATTTAATTATGATGTTTTGATTAGTTTTCTGGATATATAAAGCCTTGATAATTCTTGTACATTTTTATATCCATTCTGAAGAAGGTATGTGAATACCGAAACATGAAAATTATGATAAGGTTAAAAACTATCGTGTTTTTTATTAAATGTTTATCTATATTTGTGCTGAATCGCAATTTCTTGATTTTGATCAGATCGATGGTTTTCTTTTTTAGGTAGACATGCAAACAAACTGTAGGCTTTGATCTGTCTGTTATTCTTATTGAGCATTGATTTTCAAGCTGAAGGGTAGATTCCAAAATCATTCTTTTGAAGTAAAGCAAATTTGAAATTTTAAGGTCTTCTTGAATGACGGTCAAAAAATCAAAACAAATTAGTTATATACCGGTGCATGTTAAATACTTCTTTTCTAAATACTTTAAAAACTTTGTGAACAATTATGAGTACTTAAAATTTATATCAGTGGAATCAGAATCTCGCTCTCTTTAAAAGATGCATTTTATTCATCACTTTGAATCTATTTACTCAGTTTTAATGCACTGTGTGATTCAATCAAGCTTTTGGCCAAATTCAAACAAAGCTTAACAATCTTATAAAAATTCACCCTAGTGAGCTCTCCAATCTGTTTTTACGTTGAAGTGGGGACTACGATTAATCCTCCCAAAAATAAAAATATCAGTGCTACTTGAATTATTTTTCCTTTACCCCCAGTGTTTGACAATAGGCAATATAATGGAGTCATTATTGCCAATATCAGTAAGCTTTGTAGGCGTTGCAACTATTTGCTTTATTTCTATAAAAATTCTCTTTGCAGCCAGCTTTTTTGCCACCATCCAAGATTGAGGCTGTAAACACATTGGGCGTAGTTATTACCAAGTAAAATACTGACAGTTGAAGATCTACCTTTGACTCCATTTAACTGATACTAAAGTCTATGCGGCAGCTGATAATGATAGTTGTTCGCAGAGTTGTTGTTGTTTTGTAAGCCGCTGGAGGCAGATTGGAAGACAATCCTGGTGAGCTCGATCCTGCCTCATGAAACGGGAAACCAACCTCCCCTCACCGATAAACAAAAAAATATCCAGAGCACATAGCAACGGTCCCCCAGTATGTATCTGTGAGCAAGTGAGTAGGTTGCACTGGGAATATCTCTCCCAACTACAGGGGTGTCGGAGACCTACATTTCCTGGTTACTTTTTCATTGGTGAGATAGAGCGAGCAGTTGTTGTCCTACCACACGAAGTTTCCCAGGATTACTCCTGGGTACCACCTATACACACCAGTAAGGAAGACACTGAAAAGCAACAGCAACCCACCAGCAAGGCAGATCGGTTTAGAAAGAAACCAGAAACAATAAACTTTCACTTACCACCGGGGCCCGCACAAATTAAAAAATATTCTCCAAATCGACGACGAACCAGATTCAAAATCACATAAACGACGAGATCAATTTCTTCCATGGTACAAAGAGCAGCTTGAAACGAAGGCTCTTTGTTACCAACCAGTCAGGAAAAACTCGCAAGTCAGCATCCAGGCGTCATCACGTGGAGGTTGCCTTCTTGGACGGCCCTGTTCGCAGAGTATTAAATGACTGTTTTGGTTGCATTCTCATTCAATTTCTTAGTGTTTTGGACGGAAGCTTCAATTGGACTAATATTTTCCTTTTGGTTTTTGAATACTTTGCTTTATGCAAAGCTAGTCACATGCTTCTTTGTTGTGAATGGGCTTTTTCAAAATTATAGGTAAATTGATTTTGAATTGGACTATAAGTTAGCAGTAAGTACAGATTGTCTTAATCATCAATTAATTTAAAACATTTATTTTTCGAGGTGTTCATTTAGATTATTTTTGATTGTAGATTTTATCTTGGTTGGATACTTTATCATCAAACATTTATATTTCGTTGGACCATATCAAGGTCATGACAAAAGATATTGAACAATATGGGCTCGAAAATAGACCATTTGTGCACTCCACAAAGTATTTAATTAAAAGATCAGACTATTTGCAATGTACTAGTCATGTATATGTTATTAATGTTTTTCTTAATATTTTTCTTAATGATTAAAAGAAAAATAGTTCTGAAACCTTTGTTGATCTTCTCCTCCTATTATCAGATTTCATATCCAAAAGAAGACATTCTCATTCATGTGACCCATCATTTGTATTTATACTGCTTTCTCCACAGCTTCGAGTCCTGGTTATGTTAGCTGAATTCCGGATGGGTGTTGTTTGAACTTCGCCTTACTTTGGAAGAATATCTGTGCAAAGCGGCACACTTGTGATAAAAATCCAATGATCCGCAACTATTCTGGCATAAGTCTTTGGTAAAGTAGCTTAACTATCATTTATTTTAATGCTTTTAATTAGTACTTTTTCTCTAACAATCAGTAAGTGAGATTGAATGTAGTTCTTGTGTTTTGTGCCGTTATCCTCTGAAGTTACATGCAGTTTCCAAGTAAAGTTCGTTCTAAACATTTAGCGATATTTTGGAGAAAACAAAGAATATGAATCCGTGATGTCATCAACAAATTTTTTTACTGCATAGGATATAAAATGAAGCTGTTCTTTAGGGTTTAAAAAGGCTTTTGATATTCTTTGGGTGTTGTAGGATAATTTTTTATATGATTCGGCACAGATACTGTTAATTTACTTTTCATAATATGGTGTTGCAATGGTTTTAGTTTTTATCGACTCCAATCTTTAGGTTTTTTACAATGAGCTTTACGCGAGAAAGGCCATTTTGCTTTCATGTCTTGTGTTACCCCAGCTGTTAAGTATAGAAAAAACTCTACTAGTGCCTTTTTATACTGAGATGTGCTTTTAAAGAATGTTCACAAGTTGATACAGGTGACTGGATCCGCACAGTCACATGTTTCTCGTTGATTTCAACGGGTTTGTTCTTTGAGAAGTTTTGTCGTTTTATTGTTTAGCATGGTGTTTACTTAACGTAATTAAATCAAATATAGTGACTCCTAATTCCAATATGGATTAATATAAAGTAAATATGTTTTCTTTTTCTGTAAGAATGACACAGCCTATGATATTTTTTGTTTTGGTATTATTTATATCGTCTTGATTCGTTACTTGATTATTAATAGTTCGCAAGTAAGTCATCCGTACCGATGGCTTCGCATAAAAGGTTGTTGATTCTCCTTAAGCGTTTATTAGATTATTGGGTTTTTTTTAGAAATCGAAATCCTAAGAGAGTGATAGAAAACTAATAAGTGATATAAGGGAAGNGTTTTGGTATTATTTATATCGTCTTGATTCGTTACTTGATTATTAATAGTTCGCAAGTAAGTCATCCGTACCGATGGCTTCGCATAAAAGGTTGTTGATTCTCCTTAAGCGTTTATTAGATTATTGGGTTTTTTTTAGAAATCGAAATCCTAAGAGAGTGATAGAAAACTAATAAGTGATATAAGGGAAGCTTATTAGGCTCATATTTCTTGTTTTAAAGGAAAGACATTTCAAACTTTCGCCTGTCATTTAGCGAGGGTTACCGACATTTATGAATGAAAGTTTCCCACGGAATGTCGTATTATAATCCCACATTGTAAAATGTTTGATCTTTTTTATCACTGATATGTTCAGTTCAAAATACTCATAGCACAATTTGAAAAGGCAATAAGCCATGATTAACCTCTATTGTAGTTACCTTACAAACACAAAGTAAAATGCATAGTGAATTTATAGCTCTTGTTTAATAAGCCATTTAATTATCAAAGGGTCAATGATCAAGATATGTTGAATGAAATTATCCCCCATCAAAAAAGATCTCTTGAGTAGAAACCTATGAAGAGACCATCCAAAAAATTTAATTAATATTAAAAATTAAAAAAAAAGTAATACAATTTACTTATATATTATTACTTTCCTTTTTAACTTATCTTATGTCAGTAATAGGAAAAATCTCATGACATGAGTCTTTTTACAGATCTTTAGATGTCCATGCTTTGAAAAGTAGTCATTACGGAGTTTCAAGACCAATTTTATAAAATGTTCTTTTTGTTTATGAGCAGTTTATCATAATTTTGATCAGCTCCCATTAACCATTATCGCAAAAATAACAGCGTTCGGTTTATCCACGGAGAAAGGTCCAGCATGACGAGTGTTTTCAGTGTATTCCTTTTGGTGTAGTCTATTCTTCAGTTTCATTGCAGTGATTTTGGTGTCTCGGTTGGGGCTTTATCTTTGTCGAAGTCTTGTTTAATAGACCCTCTTCATACAAACGGATTGGAGATCAAGGTTTTTAGTCTGATTTTACACCTACTGGTGTTCTTAATAAATGGATTTCAGGTGTTTCTGCTCTTGGGGATTATTGTCTGTTGTTTCTTTTATAAACTATTCATATTCATCGTGTAGTTGTGTAGGGAGTTCGAATTAGTACTCTCATAGTACTCTTCCGCCACATTTCGAAACCTTATAGTTCTTGTGACTTGAGCTTAGTTGTGCTAGTTTTTATTCCAGATTCTTGACAAATTCCACTTTGTTTGCTTTTTTATTGTAAAAGCTTCGTTTGAAACGTACAATGGTTAACGCTACAGTTGCTTTTATTTCAATTCTAGTTGGGTTAAGTTGACTAATAGAATAGATTCGAAAACTCAATTTTTCGTTATGGCTCAATATCAGCTAAGGGGGATTACAAGTTCAGGATTGTACCCTTTTTTCCATTGTGCACTTGATAAGCCCAGTAACTTTGCATGGCGGGTAAGATTAATTAAGTTAACTTTCATTCAATTCTCTACTGGGTCACTATTTTTGTTTGTTTTCTTTATCCCGATGGAATACTGCAGCTGTTAAGTCACAGATGACTATTTCTAGTTGATTATTTACTAAGCTGATTGTTGATGGAAAGAAGGTATTTGTTGTGGGCGATTTATAAGACTAATCTCATTACTATGCTAATTAGTCGTACCTTTAAGTCTGGTTACAATAGACTTTCAGGACTTCATTCAAGGGAAAACAGGCTGTCAGAAACAATTCATCAAACAAATGTATACTATATAAAGTGAACAACAAGGCCTTTGATAATCAATGCAACGATCTGCTTTACAAATAAACATGATCAAGTATATTCATTCATACATGCAGTGATATGGAAGGGTTGAGACACCGCATATTGCCAAGTATAACCAGTTATCTTGCCTGACCCACTTTTGGTGGAAAACATCAAAGTGACCCACTCTTTACTCCTTTTTGACCCACGAGCCTTCTGTCCATTCTCTCCCAAAGTGTGGTTCGGAGCGTTCAGTAGAATAATCAGATTTCACCTGGATTGAAACATTTTTTGGTTTTCAAACTTCGACGAGTTTGAATAGCACTTCATCAGTCCAACGATTAACAGTTTCATAGGTTACTGGATCTGCTTCTCATGGCCTTTTTACACAACCTCTGTCGCTTATCTAATCACATCTGACTTGCGGTACCCAGATTTAAGGTGCAAATTTTGCGTATTTTTAGCAGTTGCCTAATGGTTCGTAGGCCTTTTACTCTCATTTGGGGGTACCATTTGCTCATAGTCTCGTCAGATTTAAATATATATTTCCTGAGCTACTCTTTTTTTGTCATCCACTGCCTTATT
The DNA here is from genome assembly GCA_003991215.1 of Morbakka virulenta. NCBI lineage: Eukaryota > Metazoa > Cnidaria > Cubozoa > Carybdeida > Carukiidae > Morbakka > Morbakka virulenta. The sequence goes on from RDPX01000120.1 coordinate 2,100,912, forward strand.
TTCCTTAAATACGGCCTTTTTTTACAATGATATTGGGCAGAATACGTTTATTAAAGGTACAAAATTGTCATGATATTTTGAGCTTGCCCTTTCTCTACCGTTTCTATAATTTCAAGTTTGGTTGTCAAATCTATGGTCTTCGATGAGGTGGTCAGCGTGAATGTATGTTGTGTAATGAATAGAAGTTCATTCTTTACAAATTAATTTTCTCTAATTTCTCATTGGTAGGTACATTTTGGGAACATGGGAANGATTTAAATATATATTTCCTGAGCTACTCTTTTTTTGTCATCCACTGCCTTATTTTCCTTAAATACGGCCTTTTTTTACAATGATATTGGGCAGAATACGTTTATTAAAGGTACAAAATTGTCATGATATTTTGAGCTTGCCCTTTCTCTACCGTTTCTATAATTTCAAGTTTGGTTGTCAAATCTATGGTCTTCGATGAGGTGGTCAGCGTGAATGTATGTTGTGTAATGAATAGAAGTTCATTCTTTACAAATTAATTTTCTCTAATTTCTCATTGGTAGGTACATTTTGGGAACATGGGAAAGAAGATGTTAGTTGTAAAAAGATCAGTTCATAAGAGTCGGGTTTTAAGTTGGTAGTAGATATGGTATAATATAAGCTAGCATTTTAAAGAGAAAGTGCTTTAGAATATGCTTTGAAATATTCTGTAAGAATAACTTTGCAATCTCAGGAGAAGTTACCTTGTTCCATAAGATGATAGTATTTTAGCAGATTACCTTACGACAATAACATTTTATAAAGATGTTAAAAATTTACAAACTTGTAAAATAATTTTATTTTAGAGTTTAATTCTGGAATGTTGTATCAAATTTTGATTGTAACGTGTAATGTAACATGATATGTAAATTAAATTTTCTTACAAAAGAATAGATTTGTTGTTGTCTTTACTTATTCTTGATTTCAAAAAATCCGAAATATTTTAAAACTTATTAAGCACAAGACTGTTCAATTGGCGCATGCGCGTGAAACTTTATTCCAGGGAATAATAGCTAGCTGCTTCTACGCACGCGCTGGATTCAGTTGAATTTAACTTCTCTGATTTCGATCAATTCCCTTTTACCCCCAAGCGCCTTATAATTATTACGTATTTTTATTTAGTTATTAATTATTATTATTATAGAAATTTTTAACTATTTCATTAACATGCGAATTCTTAAAGTGAATGTGACTATCGTGAAGTGTTCAACTAAATCCAGCGGATGCGTAGAAGCAGCTATTACATTATTATAGAATACATGCACTGGATCCAGTCCAGAGGATTAGACCCAGCGCATGCGTAGAAGCAGCTATTATTCCCTGTACAAAGTTTCACGCGCATGCGCGAATTAGACAGTCTGGTGCATATTAAGATGTTTGTTTTAGAAAGAAAACGACTTCTCTCCATAACTTCTCTCATTTATTGTTCAATTCTTATAATGATGATACACTTATACTAATATTTACAGTCTATTGACATACATAAAGTAAAAGTGGTTTCTTTTCCTTTTTAATAAAGTATTATATTTAAATTATTGCTTTAATTAACTTTAAGTGATGGCAAGTAAAAGTTCCATTCATTAAACAGTAGGCCACATTCCTTTTAATACTCGACTGCAATCCAACATTCTTCCCTGTACTGAAAACCAGAGATGAATTATCCGAAGGGCTAATATCTAGAATCACCTGGAAAATGATAAATGAAAGATCAAAATCATTGAAAATTATTAAAATAGAAAATACTAGGAAAGTATCTGTTCAAAATAAAGCTTAATTAGACTTTTGTACATGAAGTATTCGTATATCTCAAAAGCCATTCTCCTTATGTCAAAGTTTTCTTGACGATGATACTTTTCTCCATTCCATTTTTCACAATTAAAAGAATGCTTTTTATCGTGCTTGTTTAAAGTAAAACCTTCGTTTTTTCAATAGATGTTCTTATGAAAAATACCCGAAATCAAATAATATAACAGAGTTGTCAAGGATGATGTTTCTCCTTTGTGAATATGTTTCTTATTTTGTCAAGCTTTCCCCTTCAACCAATGCGCTGCGATTGAGTGACTCACTGACAACCAAGAAGAATTTTAGCAACATATCGAGACTTTGATAATAGTTAGCCTGAGTGATTGCCACAGGTAACAATCGAGTAACAACATAGAATACCGCGGTAGTAGCAAAAGTAGTAGAGAATATTGGAAATGGTTGAAATTAAACTATTACACTTAGCAGCACGGGTGGAACAAGTAGTAAAATTAGGAGCAATGTTCATAAACAATAGTTTTCAAGAACAGAAAAAATTAGTAGCAATAGAAGTGACTATGAAAGGAAAAAGAAGTGCCGCCGTTACGTAGAGGTACTTAAGATTACGGAAGATCTTTAAACAACGCAAAATGTAAATGGCTACAAAGAAGAGGGTGCTGGAAGGTTATGTAACATCTACTCTGTTATATGGTTGTGAGTGCTGAACAATATCACCATCAAAGTAAAAAGAAATTAGAAGCTGTTAAAATGTGAATTTACAGGAGAATTACGAGAATATCATTTGTATACTATCAAACACACAGAGAGAGGGACAGAGAGAGGGGCAGAGAGAGTGAACGAGAGGAAGAAATAAGGAGGAGGAAGAAGGAGAATTAGAAAGGAAAATGAAAATGAAAATGAGATAGATGGGGAAAAGGAATGTGAAGACCCCTAAAATATAAACCTGCAGAAAAATCTTGCTCTGTTCACTTTCAGTAATAAGTACTTTGTACAATAATTGATTTGTTTGACTACATTCTTGCATTTTTTGACATTATTTCTGTAGAAATATTTTTTGAAATAAGAGAGATTTGACTGAAACGAAATAGTTGTTTTAACTTGTAGTGATCTTTTTCTTTAAAGTAAGGAAAAAAAACCTGAAAAAAATAAAAAGTAAAATTTGAAAGAATTGAAAGCACATACAATATTTCTTCAATTGTTAAAATTAGTTATATGAAGGAAAAGACGGCAATGATGGCATGGCAATATATAATATAATATAATATATAGATAGTATTTTGTAAGTTATGAAGGAAGAAATGCAGCGAGAAATCCTATCTTCTAATCCGTTTCAATAGCTCTTCTTTGTCTTTCAGCTATATCTTCGTTAGGGGTCGCCACAGCGGATCATTTGTCTCTAGCCTGTTCACATATGCATCCCACGCACCAACAGCCTCCATATCAATCATGCCCTTCAACCTTTTCCTCAGCCTTCCTCTTCGCTTCCTACCTGGGTCTCAGTACCCTCTTTCCTACATAATCTGTATCACGCCTTACTATACCAGCAAAGTCTTGACTCTCTCATCTTGTCTTCGAGTCTCCTAACATGGGGCGTTTCTCGAATGTGGTCGTTAGGAATTCTGTCTAGTCGCTTCGCATTCAGTGACCACCTCATCATGCGCATTTCTGCTACTTCTAGCTCTGCTTCTTGTCGCTGGGTGATAGCACAGTTTCCAAACCATATAATAGAGTTCGGCGCACTGCCGTCTTTTAGACTTTTTCCTTCATCCTTGGTGATATTTTCCTTTCGCAAAGTACTCCTTACCTTTCTTCCAACTATCCCAACCGGCCTGAGCTGAATTACAAAATAAAAAGTACACATACAGCTTACAGTACGCTTACAACAATAGGTTCTCTTATTGCAAAATTACGTTATATTGTAATTTCCACTTGTTGATATAACCAGCAGACCGAAGATTATGGGCTGCAAAATTATTTCTTGTGGTATGTCAAGATATAAAAACTAAGAGGAAGGATAACAAAAATAAGAATAAAACAACAAACTATTAAATGACAATTAGTAGTAATGGATACTGAAAAAAGGTGTGGAAAGAGGGTACATGATTAATACAAAAAGTGTCAAACACTGAATTAAAAGTTAAAAGGTTTTTATGTGATGATTTTGAAAAGTTAGTTGACGTAAAAAATGTTCTGCTGTATTTCTAATCTTAAAAATGAACTTCCCAAACAAAACTTGTAATAAAACATGACTTCTTTTAGATTTTCTGGCTTGGATAAGCACAATTTGTTTTAATATAAAATATGAAACCAAGGAAAAAAGCATTTGAACTACTAGCCAAAAACAGAAAACAAAGTCGAAACTAATGAGGTGAAAGTTTAGTTCATTATTAGTCAGACACATATATAATGACTATACCGTGTGACAAACTATACAATATAGTACTGTATCTGTGATTTGTAGCATGTTAATTTTTGTGTACAAGAAGAACAAGGGTTGCTTGAGACGACATCCTACTGTGTTACTAAACTGAGTATTTGGAAAAAACTCCCTTCAGTCATTTGGCAAAAATGTGACTGGAAGGTGTTCTATTTCAAGTATGTTTTAGCATTATGTAGCTGCAGAACTTCACTATAATTTTCATTATTACGTATAAAACATTGACTTCATTAAGAGAATAACAAAAAAATATGATTTGTTACTAAGAGTTGAAGAAATGCAAACTTACTGCTGAAGAGTCCACTATCGAAACTTGCTTTCCTCTGTACCAAGATAGGAAGACACGAAGTAAAGCGCCTCCCAATATTACCAAGGTGAAAAAAAAAAGAGAATTCGTGTTCAACAGGATGCTATTGGCTGAAATTTATTCCTATGGGGGACTTTTTGTGAATGCTTTTTTTACCAAGACATATTTGGATCTTTTAATGACAAATATTTCAGTCAAATCCATCATTTTAATTGTCATAGTTGTCTCTGGATTGTGGAATTAAAACAAAGGTAGTGCAAATGAATAGATGCATGGACCAGTTAGCGTTTTCAATAATTCAATACTTCTCCAATGTGCTTTTGACCCAGGAGACATTATTTAAGAAACTAAAAATCTCATAGCGCATATAAAATAGCTAACAGCATGCATAAAATGACAAAATCCACCCCTCAAACAACCTTTTTATCTATCATGCAGATTAACCAACTATTCTTTTTATAAAACTACATCATGCAAATTCTAATTTTTTTTACATTTCTGGGTGTTTTTCAGGTCTAAAACCAACAAGGAAATATTACAGAAACTAGGCTAAAACTTTCTTGCCTCAATAAATTTTAAAAAATTCTTATAACTAAATTAAAATTCTTATATATGGATTCCTTTGAGCTTGTTTAAATCGAAAGAGCTTGGAATTTCCCAGACATATCAGATCATGTCAAATGCATTACAGCGTTTTAACAGTCCACAAGAAAGGAAAATGAACAGTAACCTTTACAGCGCAGTAGCAGGATAATCTGTTTCTCGATATTAATTTTACATGAAAATATATCGGAAAAGGATGTTGTTCTTGTTGTTTTTTCCGTTATTTGAAATGATATCCTATCCTTTCAGTAGTCACCCATTTATTTTCGAAATCACTTAATCTTCTTAACTACTACAGTCTGAATTTTATATTTTTGTGAAGCGAATTCAAAATATTATAGTAAAATGAATGAAAATTATGTGTCTACTGAACCCTGACTCAAACTAGCGATCGTGATCATTCGTCAACCTATTGGCACTGGGCTTCTAACTTGATAATTCTGCAACCAAATATTTCCTTAAGTAACTCAATCTTTTCCCAAAACAGTTTCTTTGAGCATCTTGTTTATAAATAAACCCAACTAAATATAAGTCGTATATGTACCTAATGTTTCCCAGGCATATGATGTGTCTCCTCATGAGAGTTGTTCCTCAGTTTTATATTCTGCTTCCTTATGGGCTATTTCCATTGCTAACTTCTCATCATTTGTCTTCCACTTTCTTAAGGTAAAACAACCTCCTTTCGTCCTTTCCTTAGCTTTCTCATAAGGCGATAAAGCATCCTGGGTGTCTTTACAATCTGTCACCATGTCATCTACAAAGAATCCTTTAATCAACTTATCTACAAATCTTGGATCCTCCTCTACATACTTCCTAATGTGATGTTTTATGACACAATTTAGTAGAAATGGGGATGAATTGCATCCAAAAACTACTCTATTGAAGCGATAAGTAATAACTTCTGGGCTACTTGCATGAATATCTTTAAGCCACAGAAATCTCAAGCAATATCTATCCTCAGAGTGTATTATAATGTTAAGGAAGGATTTTTCAATGTCTCCCACTATTGCTACCTGATCAAATCTGAATCTCAGAAGAAAATCAAAGATCAATGGTGTGAGTGAAAGTCCCACATGCTAACAGTCATTTAATGAGACTCCTGACTTACGATCTTTGCATGAGGCATCAAACACTACTCTAACCTTGGTAGTTCCTACATTTTCCCTAACTACTGCTCTGTGAGAAAGGTAATGTACCTTTCGTACTGGTTCAAGTTCAGAAATCTGTTCTGTTATTCCATCTCTGACATGCTGAGAGATAATGTCATAATACTGCTTGTATATGTCTGGACTTTCCTCTAATTTCTAAACTTGGCTCTTCAAACGATGTATGCTAATTGTTTAATTGGAAGGCAATGGCTTGAGTCCCAATTTCCAAGGGAATCCAGCGGAATATCCACCATTCTCAAAGGTAATGTTATCAAGTGCGTTCTCATACATGTTATTTCCTTGCCTTATACCTATGCTATCAAGGTCCCAAAGTCTTTGCATCTTTATCCCTAAATCATGTTTCTCCACTTTCACAAGGAAGGACGAAGAACCAATACAATAATTAACATTACATTCTATAGAATCAAGTCTCTTACATGGCAGAGGTCCTGATAATAGTCAGCCTAAGCTGGTCTTTAGTGCCACTGGCTTTTCTGGCCCCCTCGTATTGTCTCCCCTTCTTGGAAGTGCCATAATCAGTCAGATCCTATGAGGCTATCAACTTCAAAAACATTTTCAGACCTAGATACATCTGAAAATCAGAGCTCAGTCAGATGAGTATAGTTCCTCTTCACTATCTCGGCATGAATATTACGTATATCCTCTACAGCAAATACTATTTTAACTGTCTTAGCTCCTTGATGTGAACTCAGTGAAACTTGTACCACATCTCTCATAGCATTCACTTCCTTACTCCAAAATGCTTTAATACTCAGCTCTTCACTCCTCACAGGCCCTACTCCTGGTTTGCTAGCTGCCTTAGCCGTAATTAAGGATTTGTGGCTGCCTGTATCAAATAGCACTCTCATTCTATTCTCTTTTTTGCCATTCACTACAGCTAAATCATTTTGCAAGGCCAGTCGCCCTTCTGAGCCAGACGTTCCTATCCAAGCAGGAGCAGTGGGGTCAAGCTGGGATGCTGAAGGCTCAGGCTGCATTTCCTTACGCTGCGCATGATTAGGGCAGATGGGCACTACTGTGATTCGCTTTACATTTGGCCCAAGTAACTTTCATTTTACACCTAAATGCCCTATGGCCTAGTCTAAAGCAACTAAAACATCTAATTATTACGTTTTTAAGTAAAATAGCCTCACGCTCCTCTGGGCTCTTGATGCTTTTGCATCTGTCTGACGGGTGGTCTTCTCTACAAAAGACGAATGTTCTGCAACTTTCCTGGCCTGCAAGCAGTGATGAGGTGGTCCACGGTCTGCCTTGCTGTCTCGGTCTGTTTGGCACATGTTCTTGTTTACTTTCCCTGGAATACTGGAAGATTGAAAAATATGCTTCCAGTACATCAAATTCCTTCCCAAGGGCTTTGACCATATCATCTCAGTTCCATTCCATGCGGTTTTTTCCAAATCGGATCGTGTTACTGCGTATTGACTCTGGCACTTTCCCCATTAGTACTGGCACTACAACACTAGATTTTTTCTTTAACCCTTGAGCCTCCACCTTGTCTCTATTTAGTCATGAAAATTGCGCAATCTTTCAACATCTTTGTCACTGTACACGGGAGCTAAATTTATAAGGTCATTAACATGGGCTCTTGTGATGACGTTTGGTTTTGCGTATGTTTTTGTCAGTAATGCAATAGCTGAGTCATAATCCGCTTCAGCGAGGCGAATCCAGCGACAACGCTTCGGGAAGGTTCCTCTTAATAATTACGAAGGTATTCAAACTTGTCTACCTTTGCCAGCTGACTGTTGTCGTGTACTGCACTCTTGAATCCATCCCAAAACTCTTGCCATTGGCATATTTTCCGGCTGACTTTCTTTAGCTCTAGCTTTGGGAGTTTCACGCGTCTGCCACAGCCTTTTGTTGTAATGTTTAATTCTTTAATACTTTGTTTCACACTGATTATATTTGTGAAATCTCGGATTTCTCTTGTTACGTGCTTGTAGATGGCATGGCAGCTTTCAGTTCCAATTTTTTCAAGGCGGTCTGTAGAGAAATCAAGTTGAACGTAATTTTTCCCCTGATGTCACTTGACTCTTCTGCTTCTTTATCGCAAGAGTCTTCGTCGGCGTTTTCTATCATAAGTTCAAGGATTTCGTTGTCCAAATCGTTCAAAAGTTCGGCTTTATCTTTCATATTGACCTAAATCTATTTTAATCTTAAATTTTCTACATCGTTTTAGCTCAGTTCATCTTCTACTTTTTTCAAAAACTTTGTCGTTGTTCCACGATGACTTTTTTTGTCTTCTCCAAACCATCCATTCTCCCTCTGTTTCGTTTATCTTGGATCGATGGAACATTAATATAAAGAACTCTACTGTTCTCTTCTTCCCAGTTCTTTTTCTTCGAAACAGAGTTCAATCAAAAAAGAAACGACTAATTTTGGCTCATCGTATATCTTCGTGATCGATAATCGACTGCACTCAGCTATACACTGCCTAAGACTGAATTTTTCTACAAAAAAACCGCTTATTTAAAAACGATAAACGGAAGGACAGTCATAATTACTTAGAAAGAGTCGGAGAAAATGGTGCCAAATGTTTTCAGTTCCATCTTGTTGCTAAATTGCATGCCACACGATGATTTCCTTGCAATTGAATGAGCAAGATCAATATGTAAATACGAATTATGTAAAAGCTAATTACATAAAATCTACCGATAGCTAGAAGAAAAAAAAACAATGAATGAGCTATTGAAATTCAATATTCTACGTCAAAAATACGCTGATGTCCCTTACACAGCAACGGACCTACCGAGATCCTTTCCACCGATCCAGCTCCAACGAGATTTCCGGTAGTAGCTACAGCCGCTGATCCTTTGAACAACAACACTCGACCATCCGCTGCTGGTATGTCATACTCCGTGTGCCACAAGACCATCCAAGCCAGGTATGCAGTTTCCGCCTACCACTGTTCTCATCCATCATGTTCAAGTGTGTGCCATCTTACAAGTACCTGCAGTGGCTTTATTGAACCAAGAAGAGAAGTGAGAGAATGAGTCCTAGCTACAAGGGAATGGAAATGTCAACAACATGGTGGTACGCGGACGCAAGAGGACCGACCAACCACACAAGATCAGCTACGTTTAAACCCACCATGCATCAACGATCTTCGAGCTCAGGGTATGACTTTCGCTGAAGCTAAAGAGTCACGAGAACTTTGTGGTAAATGTACAGCTGTTTTATGATCAAATGCTGTTCCGGTACGTTGTAAATCATGCGGAAAAGGTTTTCATCAAAGGTGCAGCACTGGTCCACACAGCAGCGACCACGATGAGGACTGGCAGTGTCATACATGTACAGCAAAGAAATGCAACAATACAAGAGCCGTTCCCTCTCAAGATCCGAACC
>RDPX01000120.1:2113207-2134162 GCA_003991215.1 Morbakka virulenta
GAGTGGCCATTATCATTCCAATCCTGAAAGCTGGCAAACCACCAAGTGAGGTTGCATCGTGCCGGCCAATCAATCTGACATTATGCGTGGTGAAACTTCTTGAAAGAATGATCGCTGACCGCTTATTCTACATCGTGGAAATAGGAAATCTATTCAGCAGGTTCCAAGCAGGCTTTCGAAAGGGTCGTAGCTGCGAAGATCAAATTCTACGAGTTGTTCAAGCTATTGAAGATGGTTTCCAAAATAAACCTATGAACCGATCTGTGCTAGTTCTGCTTGACTTCAGTAAAGCCTGCAACACCATCTGGCGTGAGAAACTACTTCTACACATGTTCAACATGGGGATCCCATTAAGTCTCATCCATTGGCTACATTCCTTCTTGAACGACCGTCGAGCCCGCATCCAGCTCTTCAATGTGCTAAGCAACAGCCACTGTTTTTGTCAAGGGTTACCTCAAGGTTCAGCTTTGTAACCACTACTATTCCTTTTCTACATCAACGACCTGGCAACCAAACTCTCCGACGAAACTGTAAATGCTCTATTTGATGATGATGTCTCAATCCTCTCCACTGCTAGAAAACCTGCCGATGCAGAACACATCGCTTAACAACAAGTTAATGTATTATCGCAGTGGAGTACCAAGTGGAAGATCAAACTTAACGTGGACAAAAGTGAAGTGTCAGCCTTTTCAACCTGAACCACTGACAGCAAATGGGTACCGACTATCCACTTACAAGGAGGGACTATCCCGTTTAACAGCACTCCAAGATTACTTGGTGTCATTCTGGATCGCAGTCTAATGTTCAATGCGCACATCAACAAAGTCCTTGCTGATACCACCAACAAGCTATGAGCAATGAAGGTCGTTGCCCATTTCACCTGAGGCTGGCAAAAATCTATATTGAAGACAATGTACTTCGCCTACATCAGAAGCAAGATGAACTACGCAGCACCCGCATGGCAACCTTGGATATCAGCAACTAACATGACTCGCCTAGAGTCTCTACAAAATCGAGCTCTCCGTATTGCTACTGGCCAACTAGTCTCGACAACGACTGAAGCTCTGCATCTCGAAGCCAACGTACCCAGCTATTCGACGACCAGCTCTTGTCTGATCTTAAAATCTCGGGAAAAGACTCTACATGGCCCTACTGATTATCCGAAGCGCACCGCCTTCGAAAACAACATCACACAACGTATCCACTCGCGCCAACATTGGAGACGAAAAGCCAACGAGCTAGCTGAAGCGCTACCAAATGCCCTACAACATCGTCTGCAGACAGAACTTTTCACTATCGCTCCGTGGGACCTTGACGTTTTCCAATACTGCCAAGTCTTCTGTTCTGTACCAGGTATCACTAGCAGAGACGACAAAATGGCCGCAAAGACGGCACATAGCACCACACAGATAAACACAATTGCAGCCGACTTTACCATTTACACAAATTGTTCAGCTACAGCAGGTTCAACAAACAGGGGTTCTGCGGCTGTTATTACTCAAGAACCAGCCCAACATCCAACTGTTTTTAATACCATCAATAAGCGAGGACGTCCTTACACCAGTTCCTTTGAGGAAGAACACGCAGCTACCATCTCTGCCCTACAGTGGATCGCCGATAATACAATAGCCGATAAGAGCATTCTTATCTGTACGGACAGCAAATCCTTGTGTAAAGCTCTTACTGGTAGGAACCCAAAAGTGGACGAGATCAGACCCCTGCTAAATTCCATCTCAGCAAAAGTCACTTTTCAATAGATACCTGGTCACTCGAATGTTTCCGGTAATGAACTCGCCGGTAAAGCAGCTAAAGAAGCCACCGAACTGGCTCCTGATACTGTTCTGTCGATATCCATGTCTAGTGCCGCGAAAGTCATCAACAATTTCATCAAAGATTCTGACATATCCCACGAGCGGACGAAAGAAATCTACAAACAGCACCGTCCATACATCGACAAGAGCAATCAATTCACGTAAAGATAAAGTATTATTGGCTAGATTACGAGCAGGTCACCATCCGGCCCAACGCGCATATTTCCACCATCTGGATCCTGATACCGATCTGGCTTGTCCACAGTGTGAACAACATCAACACACACTTCAACACTGGCTAATTTTATGTCCAGCATTGGACTGTATCCGACAACAGATGTTTGGTCACCATCAAGTAAGACTTGAGTGGCTTGCCACTCAACCTAAAGCAGTATTGACGTATACGACTTAGACGTCTAGCAATTTCAAATGGCCCGTACACACACACACACACACACACACACACATACGTCAACAATAAGTGCGCACTGGGGTTTTCCCGACACCTACTACTAATAAAACTTTGTAAGATAGGAGCAAAATTCTCTTGGGATAACATTGGGAAAACATTGAGAAAACATTACTTAAAGAAGCATATGGATATAGGTGAAAGCCTCGTATCCAATACCATGAACATCGCACTTGTCTGGAGTGTAATGACATGGCTGATAGAGAATTTCAAGAATCAGTGAATAATGTAGACTGTAAAGAAAAGACGTAACCAGTCGATTAAGTCAAGAAGCAGGATGAAAGTTGCTGCAACGACATTGGAGGAGTGCTCAGCGAGCTTTGAAAAATTTTAGGATTTGAAAAAAGAAAAGATACCTACGTGTGGTTCACACTATATTCTTTCTCAAAGAGCTTAAAAGACTGTACATTGATATCACACCTCTGTCGGAGACACGCCTCCTTGGTAAAGATCAGTTCACTGAAATAACATCTGGTTTCACATTCTTTTGGATTGGCAAACAAAAAGATAAACTTCGTGATGGTGGTGTAGTTTTTGCAGTCAGAACAGCCTTATTAGAACGAGCAGAGTGCTTTTGCATCATTTCTGACTGCATAATGAAACTTCAAGCTCCTTTTACTTGTGATAAATATGCAACCGTCTCCCCACTTTATGCTCCAACAATGCAAGCTAATGAAAAAGCTATTATGTCCTTTTACGAGGATCTGCATAATGTGGTCAGTTTTGTTGACGACAAAGTTATTGTTCTGGATGACTTCAATGCTTAAGTCGGTAGTGATTTTGAAACGTGGAATGTCCTTGGTCACCATGGGATTAGCAAAATGAATTCAAAGGGCTCGAAGCTACTCGAGTTTGTTTCCGAGCTCAATTTGGTCATTGGGAGTACATTTTTTTACCAGAAAGTTAAGTACAAGGCAAAGTGAACTCACCCAAAATCGAAACATGGCCATATGATCGACTTTGTCGTCACAAGGTGGTGTGGCCGTTGTGATGTGTGTAATGTATGTGTGNTTTTACGAGGATCTGCATAATGTGGTCAGTTTTGTTGACGACAAAGTTATTGTTCTGGATGACTTCAATGCTTAAGTCGGTAGTGATTTTGAAACGTGGAATGTCCTTGGTCACCATGGGATTAGCAAAATGAATTCAAAGGGCTCGAAGCTACTCGAGTTTGTTTCCGAGCTCAATTTGGTCATTGGGAGTACATTTTTTTACCAGAAAGTTAAGTACAAGGCAAAGTGAACTCACCCAAAATCGAAACATGGCCATATGATCGACTTTGTCGTCACAAGGTGGTGTGGCCGTTGTGATGTGTGTAATGTATGTGTGATGAGAAGTGTGAAATGTGACACTGATCACAAAATGGTTCGAGGGATGTTTATACTTTATATACAAAAAATTCGAATAAATGGGACAAAACGTCCTGAGCGCATTGACGTTGCCAAACTGAAAGACCTGGATCTATGCGTAACATAAAAATACATTGAATTCATGACATTGAATTTTTTGCAACATTGGAGAAATTGAAGAACCACTTGTACCCAGTGTAATAAAATGTAACACTCGATCTAAACTCGTCATCTATAATAAAATATAACAACCGATCTAAATTTGTCAGCTAAAAATTATAACAAGTATCGCTGTCCTTCAACTCTGCCTGCCACGTGCACAATGACAAGAGGTTCATCAAACGCCTTAAAACCTGATGTATAATCTACGGACCAGCGGATACAACACAATACAAAGATAAACATAAAAGTGATATAAAACGTGGCACTAATTACCAACAACTTCCGTGCAAACAACACCCAGTGGAAGCAAAAGTTGTTGGCCAGAGAAAGAGAACCATAAGGACTGGTTTATTAACAATGACAACAAAATCAAGCAGCTACTATAAAGTAAAAGAAAGATTTATGAAATAATCCTTAAAGATACCAACTTTTTTCATCCTGAAGCAAAGACCGCCTTCAAAGAACACAAAGCTGCTTTGCAACGCTACCTTAGAAAACTGAAGAATGAATGCTGGTCACAGATTTCTGCAGACATCCAAAGAGCATATGAAGCTAAGGACATGAAGCTGTGTTTTGGTCTATTACATTACCTATTTGGCCATCCAAAATCTTGCGTGGCTCCTCTAAAGTCAAACGACAACAGGGAAGTTATTAAAGAACTAGAGAGGATTCTGCAGCGCTGGCACGAGCTGACCTGTTTAATAATTCTTCAGTAACTGATATGAGTGCCATGTTGAACCTTCCTCAAGGTGCTGTTAAGTTTAGAATGGATAGACCACAGCTGTTAAAAAGTTTTTAACAGCTGTGAAAGAATTACAACATACCTTTTTTGCTTTTGTTTCACGTTACGTGAAGAAAGGCAACACCTAATCTACTGGGAGAACTCAAAAGTTTCAAATTTGCATAACTATCCAAGGTTATCGTCAAGGAACAACTAAGACAGTTAAAACATAAGAAAGCAACAGGTGTTGACTATCTGACCAAATGGATGATAAAGGACTGTGCTGGTGTAATACCTGCAGTCGTAACACATATTATCAAATGGTCACCTATTTGCACCTATTTGTTTTTTCTTCCAAATAGGTGTAAGTAGGAAAAATTATAGCGATATTAAAATTGGAGCAGGATACGTGGCGGAAGATTACAGACCAATCTCTGTGCTGTCTGTACCATCCTAAGGTCATTGAAGGAGCAGTACGTACTCAACTGATGGAATTTCTAAAAACCTAAAATCTGATCAAAAAAACAAAGTTTGATTATCCGAAATCCATTAGCCAGACGCAGGAGCAGTTGAAAATGTGGGGAAGAAAGAAGAAATGCGGACGACGGAAGTTTTATTGAGTCTGTTTATTGATCTCAGCCATGCTTTCTACACCATTAGCCATGGCACACTGATTGAGAAATTGAGAGCATACGGAACTAGAAAGATGACGTTTAACAGATGAACTTTAAGTATCAGGGGCACACAGGGTCCCATTATGTTCTAAATATTCTACAATAGTTTAAGCTACTGGTTAATTCAAGCTCAAATAATGTGTGCAAATAATACAGTACTGTATTATGCCAACAAAGCTGTTGATGTCCCCAACTAAGTTTTAAACGATACCAGGAAGATCTTGTCAACATTTTGTCAAGAAAATGAGGAATACAAAACATAAAAGATGGAAAAACAGAGAGACAGTCTTACCTGGCACTATGAAGCGTATCGGAAAAAAATGTAGGTACGTGTATTATCAAGGTGAAAAAATAACAAAACCATGTCTTGTCAATGAATTGGTTTTGACCCTTACTCTCAGTGAGGGTTTAAATTAATAATACATTAATAAATAAGATCGTATAAGGGTTGTAACCTTCCAGAAGCACGACATATTGTGCCATCTTTAATAATATTACCAAATAAGGGAAGGCATTGTGTAGGTAAAAGCCTTTTACCATCCTTTGGCGTATGATATTGTTTAATATCTTAGGATTGCATCTTGGGGAGCTTCCACAAATGGTTATATTATTAAGGTAGGAAAAAATTCCTTGAAGATTTCTGTTTTGAACAAATATAACTGTTTCCCTTTGAAGGCATACAATACCATTGAAGAGCACAAAAGGCAATAAATTAAACTGATAAAATTCCAACTTTATATCGACTTGGTCGGTCACCATAATGGTTGTGTTTTGATAAAGACAGTTTCTTGCCCTATTTTCATAAACTAATTGTAACATGTTCGGTTATTCATCCTTATTAGCGTAAAGAGGCGGGTTTTGTTGTTTACTTTAATTTACTAGTGTTGTTTCTTTGTTCTCCTTCGCATTAACGTGGTGACAGTGACAATAAACAAAATCACACGTCTCAAGAAGAACAAAGTCAATCTCTACGCAAACAAACGGCTTCTGCTGGTTTTATGTTGTACATCAGCTTCTACATTACTAGAAACATGTCTTCACTGCCTTACAAGCTAAAACCCATGCCCTATCAGCCATGAATTCCATCATTAAGGCGCTTTGATCATTTATTGGTGCTTAAAAATTCCTTGCTAGAACTATCCCTAGCGGCTCCAACTTTCTCTTGCCATCAGGGTCGCTAGTAGCTGAGAAACCATCACATGACAAAAAACATGGACAGGGTCGCCAGAAAAGGTGTTCTCATAGACACAGCACCACTTTCACAGCCACAAACCCATCACTATTCTGAAACTATAAGTCCAATTATGCTTGGTCACTGATGGTAGTGTTAAGTCACCTGGCATCGTTTCTACATTTTATGCCCTCAAATCCAACAAACTCTACATCATTGTTTATTTTAGTGCAAAACTAAGACAGTGGCAAACGGCCTTGATACCATGCAAAATTGAGGAAATCAGTATTGCAACGTCCTTACAACACTTCAGCCCCATACATCATCCGATCCCGTCACAAGATGTACATACTCACAGACAGTAAACCTTGCCTACGGGCATATGCAAAGACCCTAAAAGACCAATTCTTAAACAGTAGTCGACTCTAAACATTCTTTTCTACTGCTAGCCACTTTGCAGTCCACATGATGAAGAAGGCCAGAGCAACTGCATTAAAGATTTCTAAGTGCATTGAAGTTTCCAAGTTAAAAAGTGAGAAAGTTCATAAAATTCCTAGAAACAAAGTTAATAATATCACATTTTATGGAGCCTGGGACCAGATCACAAGTGTACACCAGAGGTACTGAGGTTCTTGGCCTCAGAAAGACCAAACATAAAGACTGGTTTATTGGGAACAATGTGGCATTCACCAGTCTCCTAAAAGAGAGGCCGGTGATTGCAACTGGGTGATAGAATCCAGGGAAACTTATGTGTACTTCCAGTCTAGCTAGGGCATGTGGAGAAAGAGCTTTAAAGGAAGCCAAGTTGAAACTACAGCTCTTTCAACTTCTCGTCTGATACTATATTTCTGGGACTTGATCAACTCAACACTGATGACATGTAGTAGGGACTGAAGCTGTTGTATATTTGCTGCACTCAGAGAAAAAGGCTTCGAATTTTTTCTAGAATTTGCTGTCTGGTCAAGTACTCTTTGGTACCTAATAGATGTTGCCACGGCTAATTAATTTTTCAAAAATTTTCCACCCTTGACATTCTTATTCTAACCCCACCTCCGCCTATTAACTTTTAGGTAATCTCCCACCCATGCCAATATTTTGGGGAGGTACTTTGGCTGGCAGGTAGAAAATATTATTATTTGAATATGAAAATCACGCTAATCACACATAATGTATTATTTTGTTTGGGTCACTTTCACTAAGGTCATCTGCTTCCGGCCAAATTTGAACTTCAAAATGACGGGCAGAAGGTTGAGCTTAGCTACTGTAATTCCTCTTTCCAACGGAGAGTCTTTAAATGTCAAATACTTGCAGAGTTGTGGATAATAAGTAATCTAAACGACAATAATATTCAAGTTGACAACAATCTGTACTACTTACTTTATTTAGATGCCCCCTTTTGTCTCAAATTTGGCGAAAAATCAATGCCCAGCTTCTTCGAAGTAGAATGGTCTTCTGCTGTACGCTCCTTATTCTATTTGCTGTAGAGCTGTCAACGCCAAGTGCTTGTAAGGCCGACATCTCTTTAGCGGATGTGAAATTTTGCTTACGTCAGATTTCTATTAGAACTAGCCTATTGTTTTATTCTGTGAATTTAGCAGTATCATTTTGTTATATATTTGCGCCAAGAAACCATTGCATTGCCAATTTTAATTCGAGTTTGAAATTTTCATGGGGAAACCAACGCATTGGAGTGAGACTTCTAGAGCTGTATACTTTGCTATAACACTTGGATTAAATTTAGACAGTTTTAACCATAGTTATTGTGTTTAAAGGATCAAAAAGAAATGCTTACAGTAAAGAGGAAAAGTTGGCGCTTGGCGAATTGGTTGCCAAAAGAGTTTAATGTGGAAGTTAAAAAAAGCGAAGACAAAACGAATTTTGATGCGAAAAGAAAAAGGCATGTAACAATAAAACCATCCACTGGATTTGATGCAAAAGCTGTTCAACAATTTTGCTCCCACTTGGCCAACGCAACTAAAAATGATCCTGATTTTGAAATGGCTATAAACCTTGCATCACGTTGGTATAATGATCTGTAACGTTTAAGAGACCCCTCTTCTTGTTTCCCAATGAAGTCGAGGTGATGTAAGGTAAAAGCACAAGAAGTTAGAGTGGCATTATTTAACTGGTTTGTTGATGTGAGAAAATCGTTGAAAGTACGTTTGTCTCGGCGATTGTTTAAGTTGAAAGCTCAGCAATTACGGTGATTGGCTGGTTAAATACCCTACACCAGAAGACCAGATACTTACATTCAGCAACAAATGGATTAAACAATGGAAAAATGAATACGGACTGAGTTTAAGAAAACCAAACAAACGATTTTGAATCAAGAAGGCGGACCTCCTTATATGGCTACAAGACTATTTACAAAATATGTTGACAATTCGCAGGTATTTTATTCCAAAGTACGGCATCGACCCACATATTATAAATGGGGATCAAATGCCTCTTCCCAGGAACAAAGGTTCACAGCAGAAAACAATTGCGTTTAAAGGGGAAGACACTTTTATCAAGGAAAACCCTAACCTCTCAAGAGAGCGTGTGGCAGTGTTTACGCAAGTCTCAAGTGCCTCAAACATTAATCTAGCCCGAATTAGTTTTTAAAGGGAAAGTGGTGTGAGCACAAGTTCTGGTTGATGATATCAATTACCAGTGGTCCCCAAATGGCTGGTAGCGATTGGAACATATTTTCAAAACGATTAGTAATTTACTAAATCGCTACAATCCATTTACACAAAAGAACTTTGCCATTTATGTGCAGGACAATTACGTTGTCCACCTGATACCAGAGGTTCGAAAAGCCCTCTACCAACCTGGCTAAAATCTATTAGTCATGGTAGGAGGTATTACAGGTTTCATTCAGGCCAATAATACCACAGGAGGCTCGCCAGATTCGAACTCAGATGTCTTTTGGAACTGATGGCTGAAACAACTGAGTCTTTTCTTGTATCTAATTTTATTACACTACACGTAAAAGCTAAAAATAAACAAAAACATATGTAAGCATATACTTACTGTATGCTATGTTGGAACAATACACTATAGGATTTCACTGCATTACGTAATGATACAATAGTAAAACTTGTCATCTATGTACATGTTGTACATGTATATAATGAGCACATAATAGCAGTCAATAATGCGAACTCAATGCTTAATACGTGTACAAAATTGCTATTTCATCCATTACAAACTTACGAACTATATCAAGTGACAGTGATTGTTGAAAATTCAAGTCAACAAAATATAATAGTAGTTCAATTTGTATTACCTCATGCTCTCTCTGGCAAGTCCTGTATCTAAACTTCTTTCTCTACAATCTTATTTTGTACAGTAACTTGGTTATCTATTGATGGTGACAGCAGCTTGTCTGCTCTGTCCGATTGTTACTGATAAACTGATTTGAGAGAGTGATTTCATTCTCAAATAAAAAACAGGTTGGCAGACAACAGCATTCCAACAGATATGATTCACGTGAATATTTCAGCAAACATAGAACCATAGTTCAAAACAACTGCTTGACAGGGATCCAAAACCTTATTATTGCATCATAAATGGGTAGGTCAGTTGCGGAGAAAAACCAACCCGGAGCTAGCCACCAAATCAACAGCAGCACAATGACCCACAGAGACCGATCGCTTGTCCACAGCAAATAGAGACTGATCACTGACTGCCCTTTGTGACGCGATAGTTCATTGAAATGCAGCTACATTTCCTGCCTTAAGCTGATGCAGGGTTGACAGCAGATTAACTACAAAGCTGTATGGAATAATACAAAGTATCTTTAGATAATATAAGTCCTTAATATTAAAATGTATCTACAGTGCAGTATGTCAAGGGCTACTTGTTGAAAGTATGCAATTGCACATAGTGTGCTGTACATCTAACATGGCAGCACTACTTGCTTAAACCATTTGTTCTAACAATGACAACTACTTTGTTTATTGGCCTTCCTAGGTATGTTGCAGGCTGCGTCCTTCCACCTTTTTTGTTCAAAGTTGCATCACTTACAAGCAATTTGACTTTACGCACCAAGTTGTCTTGACTTTGTTTTGCACAACTTTGGGTAATTTTCACTATCCCTTAGGTATATTTTCATCCTTGATCACTACTATGTCACCATTGCAAACATTTGTTTGTTTTTGCTACCACGTTTGGCGTATCTGCATGTTTTTCAGATAATCGTTCCTCCAACGTTACCAAAAAACATTGGCAAGTCCTTGAACCTTTCGCCATCTTTTGCAAGAATACATATCTTCTTCATCAAATTGACCAGGGAGAGGTAAAACCACCTTTGACTTCAACGTCCACAGATTTTTTAGTGTTAGAGCTTGTGTGTGTGTTTCGTTATCATTGGCTGTAGTCAATAGGGGGCTATTAACTATAGCCATGGCTTCATAGAGCAAGGTGCGCAGGCTGGATGTCTTAATGCCTGCGCTGCTGACTGAGCATACTGATAAGAATACTCCTAACAGTGCGAATTTGGCGCTCTTAAACTCCGCCCATATGGCTAGCTGCTGGTACATTTGTGACGAAGTCGCAGTGTTCCTGTGCCATGTAATTGCTGTGATTCTGCTTGTTCTCTTGAAGTGCTTTCATTAACTCATTCTGAGCACCTACAAAATTTGTCCCACGGTCCGATCTTATGAAGCACAAGGTAATGAAGCAGCGCATCGCATTGATGAATGCATCCGTGGTCATTTCATTCAAATCTATGTCTTTGGCATAGAACACAGAAATGGATAAAGGAAGCAACAGCAGAGGTTCCTCCCACTATCCAGTAGCCAACTGCACGTATTTCTCCCAAGGTTATGCCACGTCCTTGGTGACACAGCTTCTGGTGATAGTGTACTATCACTAGACTTGTTACATGGGACTTGTTTGGAAGCACAACAGGGTACTTCCCTTCATATCGTAATTCATTCGCATTGCTTAGACGACCACCGACTCTTAGAATCTCATCCCAGTCAGTAAAGGGATTCAGTCGATAGAGAGCACTAACTTTCTTTTTAGTGCTCTTTGCTATATCCTCAAACTCATTGTGAAAGCTGTTGCACTAAACCCATTTTATGATGATTGACTCAGCGTGTTGTAGATCAGCAATGGTTCGCTCGGGAGCTTTGCTCAACGTCTTGTGTTTGGCTACCCTTTGTAGTGTGCATATTAAACGTACTGCGCTTCTCCAACTTAAAAAAATTGGAGACACGATTTGCTAGAGACTTTTCGGATACTGGCACCTTGTTCATCATAATCAAAGTGGTTTTGCAAGTGACCTTCACTTCTGCGTCACCAGTGACAAGATCGAATTTTTTGTTGGTGACGAGGATAATCTCCTTTTCCTGGAGAACATCAAGTCCTTCAATCCAGGGTGCCTTTTCTAGTTCAGAAACAGTGGTACCCCTGGATGCAATTTCATCTGGATTGTTATTTGTATCAATATAGCACCACTAATCAGTGTTGCTATAGTCCTTGATTGGTTGCACTCGATTGGCAACAAAAACGTGGTATCTTCTGGCTTCATTTGAAATATAGCCAAGAAGTACCTTTGAATCAGTCCAGAAGAAATGTTTGACATCATCCCAATTAATTTCTTCATCTAGTAGCCTGCTCATCTTGAAGGAGAGGACTGCTGCTTGGAACTCAGCCCTTGGTAGGGTGATATCCTTCAATGGCGCAACTCGTGACTTAGCAATGAAAAGAGAGTACAGTGTACACGACCTTCAATATTGAACGTACGTAGGAAGGAACATTCTCCATACTCATATGTGCTTGCGTCACAGACGTTATGTATTTCGCTTACTACTACTGCTCAAAAGTTGGCTGGTGTCGAACATCGTCTTCTTTTTAGTTAGGCCAAGGAGGGCAAATTTTGTCTCCACCGATCCCATTGTGTATGAAGTTCTTTAGATAGAGGATCATCCCATCGAGCTCCATCTTTGCACATCTGTTGGAGGATTCGTTTTACAACAAGGATAAATGGTGCCAGAAAACCTAATGGATCAAATACAGAGGCTATGGTCCATAATATACCCCTTCGACTTGGTGGTTGGTCAGGCATGATAATTCTAAATTAAAACATATCAGCTTCTACACACCATTCAACACCAAGCGTACGCTCGATAGGTAGAGTGCCTCCTTGCAGATCAAGGTCCTTGACAGCTTCAGCTCTTTCAGAGCTTGGAATGATTGCCATTATAGACCTGTCATTATAAAATAAACTTGTGGAGTCGTAAATTACCTTTTGCACAGATCTCGATGGCCTAGGAAGCGGTCTCCACGCTGGTCAGGCCATTGTCTACATAAAAGTTGTTCTGGATGAAGACTGCAGCTTTTACGCTGGCAGGATTCAGTGGGTCGCATTGCTGAGACGTTATTGTCCTTAGCTAATAACTTGTTGCTCAACCTTCCGGTACTCAACAACACGATCCCTTTTGTCGTCAGCAAACCACAGAAACCGAATGAAGTTCCTGCCTTCGGGTTTTACTCGAAATTGATGGAACGTCCTCAAAATATTGCAAATAATTGCCGCTTTGTATTTTTTGAACCTTAGGAGGACCCCAATTAGTTTGTTCAATAAATCGGGTTCTTGTAGGAGATGATCACTTAGACAATGATCCTAGAATCTGATACTGCAGTCGAACCTTGCCGGTTTCTTTGGGTGATACACCCCAGTGTGAGGGATGTACCATAATTCATCACTGTGCTCTGATGGTGCACAGATTTCTGCCTCCTTATGTTTTAGCATGTCGTCTATAAAGGCTTTATAGTCTGCATAGTATTGAGGATCACTCTTGAACTTCTTTTACAAAAGTGTAAGTCCTCTTTCTGCCACAACATGGTTGTTGGGCATCTTTGGTATCTTTCTGAAGGGAAGTGGCATGCTGTAGTAATTGGCTTTTTCATCAGCTACAGATACTGATCTTCACTGTCGCCTCAAAGCACTATTTAGAAATGAAGAAATGGAACTCATGTTGAAGATGTTAGCAGTTGATAGAAATAAAGTTCTGATACTCAAAAGCGAAGATATGGTTATTATGCTGATATCATGATGGAAGAAAGTAGAAACTGATTTTGCTACCGTGCTCAACAAACGTCTTGTGGTCTCAGACAAGTTGTTTGCTCTAATCGGCAGTACGATACAAAATGCTAGAAAGCAGATTATGGAGTCCTCCTTGCCTGCAAATTTGCAATCTGTAATCAAACAAATTATTGCAACCAAAGGTACATATAGGAAAGACATTGAAGGTGCAGAGTTACTTGATTACGTAGATGATGATCCATACTTGTTTGACGATGTTGGTGATGGTAATGGTGTAAATGGTAATGAGAGTGGTAGCGATGACGAGAATCATGAGCATGGAGAAGATCAAAATGAATCAACAGTAATCGTCTAAAGAGAAACTGCTGGACCTTGAAAAACAATTCCACCTTTGCTTA
This sequence comes from Morbakka virulenta, assembly GCA_003991215.1. Classification (NCBI taxonomy): domain Eukaryota; kingdom Metazoa; phylum Cnidaria; class Cubozoa; order Carybdeida; family Carukiidae; genus Morbakka; species Morbakka virulenta. The sequence continues at coordinate 2,127,002 of RDPX01000120.1, forward strand.
ATATATGTCCCAACACTTCAATTAATCAGAACACAAACTTTTTTGATGCCCTACAGGACGTGTTTGAGCAAAACGAGACAAGTGCTGTGTTCAAACCACACATTAAATAGATAAAAGTCGACTTTTACGAGGCTCGACGAAGTGTTAAGAAGCCCATTAGAGATGTTAACAATAACACTGTCATTGAGGAGGAGGATGAGGGGAACATTTTATAATCTTGGAAGGCATGCAGGAGACTAACATGACTTCGAATAACTGTCTATTGTTTGCATTATATTACCCTATGTTTAGGAAGTTGCAGTTGATTCTAAACATTTATCCTTGACGTCATTATTTAAACGTTATGTTTATACACCCCCCCCGTCTATTACATTTTGGGTCATTTTTCAACCCTCCTGTTTATTAAGTCTTTGGGATTTTTCCAACCCCCCTTCTATTAGGCACCCAAGAGTATGTGCTGTTTTAGATTTTCTATTTGAAGTTTAACAACACCAAAAGGACTCGTAAGAAGTTGTTTTCTCTACACTACTCTATGCTTCTGAAACTTGGACACTGTCAAAAAAAATTGAAAATAAGTATGATGGATTTGAAATGTGGTTGTATAGAGGGATGTTGAAAGAGTCATAATTTGACAACAATAAAAGGACGAAATCCTAGAACGAGTGAAAAAAAAGAGAAAATTGCTTTACGAAATAAAATTCAGCAACATACAATACATGGGCCACATAGTGAGATCAAATCTACTACAAATATATATTCTCAAAGGACAAATAGAAGAAAAAGAGAAAAAAAGGAATATCTAGGCATACGTGATGTAGAGATGTGCAAATTTGAATAGGGAACAAGTATGATGTACTTGTATCAAAAGGAAAGAATAGAGCTAGCTGGGGAGCCATGGCACCCAGAGCCTCGATTGGACAGGGAACCAGACAGACTTTTATCAGTTCTCTGTGTGCTTTGAATAAGGGATGCTTTATAACACACCCTTTATCAAAACAAACANCTGGATGACTTCAATGCTTAAGTCGGTAGTGATTTTGAAACGTGGAATGTCCTTGGTCACCATGGGATTAGCAAAATGAATTCAAAGGGCTCGAAGCTACTCGAGTTTGTTTCCGAGCTCAATTTGGTCATTGGGAGTACATTTTTTTACCAGAAAGTTAAGTACAAGGCAAAGTGAACTCACCCAAAATCGAAACATGGCCATATGATCGACTTTGTCGTCACAAGGTGGTGTGGCCGTTGTGATGTGTGTAATGTATGTGTGATGGGCCACATAGTGAGATCAAATCTACTACAAATATATATTCTCAAAGGACAAATAGAAGAAAAAGAGATAAAAAGGAATATCTAGGCATACGTGATGTAGAGATGTGCAAATTTGAATAGGGAACAAGTATGATGTACTTGTATCAAAAGGAAAGAATAGAGCTAGCTGGGGAGCCATGGCATCAAGAGCCTCGATTGGACAGGGAACCAGACAGACTTTTATCAGTTCTCTGTGTGCTTTGAATAAGAGATGCTTTATAACACACCCTTTATCAAAACAAACATCTGACGTGGGACCAACGGGAACTCGGCTACCCGATAAACAGTACTGAAAGGTGATGGGGACGTAACGGTTTTGTATACATACAACAACTCCTCCTACGGTATGGAATAAGCAGCAGTTCTTCGTTGACCACAGTAACACTCTTTCTTCATCGCTGAGTTGGACGGAAGTTCTGTTGTCGTGATATCATGCTCCTGCTCGTGTGACTCTCTGCCATCAGATTGAAAATTTTCAAATTGTGGATTTAATATTTTAATACTTTTTGCTAAATTGTTCCAATTTAAAAACAAATTACTTTGAAAGAGTTTTGGTAAACCCATTTCAAAATGTCTTTTTTATATAAAACTACGCCAAAGCCTTTTCAAAGCAAGGTTGAAAAAGGAGAAGGATTGTGCGTTAAGCTAATAACCTCACCCTCGAAAACAAAGCATACTGCAGAAACAGCAAAAGGAATTCAATTCGGTTAACAACGGGGACAGAAGGCTCGTACACCTGTGGGGCATCTGGTACACATATGATGAGTATAGGTGAAAGCTGAGAGGAATTTTCTCCTCTGAATCCTTGGATCTTCTTCGCCAAACACAAGACTTAAGTTTAAACATGGAATGTCAAAATTTTTCATTAAACAGAAAAACCAGAACAATTTATACAAGAAATGACGAGATATAGACCCAAAGTGTTGGGAGTAGGTGAAGGGAGGTGGACAGGACAAAGAAAGTTAACGAGCGAGGGTATCACAATGCTATACTCTGGAGATCCTGGGGAACTTATAATAGGAGAAGCGAAATTACAGATCAAGAAAGCAACTGATACACGTATTGGACGGGAATCTATTTCAGACGGAATTTTAACAGATAGATATTCATACTGTAGACATCGATTGTTCAAACATATGCACCAAAAGAAGGAACAGACAAAGAATTCAAAAACAATTCTATTATAAGTGGCAGAAAATCTTAGATAGCCTACCATATTACGGTTTGGAGATCCTCATGGGTGAATGGTATGCAAAGTTAGAGGAACAAGGTACGGAGTTCAAAGAATATAGGACCTCTCGCTTCTGCCCACAATACTAAAAACAACGCCAAGAGGATCATTGTCTTCTGCAGTGAAAATGGACTGCATGCTGGAAACACATTATTCAAACACAAGTTAATCTACAAGTGGTCTTGGAAATCGCCAGACAGCAATGTGCGCAACGAAATTTGAGAAGTGAAAGAAGTGAAAGGTGGAGTTCGTCGATTTTTCTGACGTGAGTCTTCAAAGGAGCAAGTGCCTTCTCTGATAGCTATCTAGAAGGCAGCAGCACCAAGTTAAAACTTTCTGAAGAAAGAAAGGAAAACAGAAGGGATTTTACACCAACAAGATTCTAAATATAAAAAACCCGGATAAGTTTCAAAATATCTGTTAAAAAGATTATCCATCTTTCAGAGAGACAATAACATTGCTGACACAGGCTCCTCCTTCAGGGATGCTATTACAAGTAACGCTAGTAGCAATAAAAGTAGGCTACAAAAAAGGAAAAAGGGAAGAGCAATTGAAATTGGATAATACATGGAAGATAGTAGCTCAACACCGAGTCACCAAAGTCTCTCGAGACCAAGCCCGCAGAAGATCACAATTGCGAAACCTACCTTAACAGTGCAGGGGTATAGACGAAGCTGTAAAGATAAACAAGCATGGGTCGAACTGAATAGCAAAGAAGCACAAAAAGCACCAGATAGCAATGCCACAGGGAAACTATTCAAGATTTCTTAACTGTTAGCAGGTTGGCAGTGTTTAAAATGTCCTATTTATAAGTAGAGATAACCCGTTCCTGACAATAAAAGCCGAACAGAATGCAGGATGGGCTAAACAATTCCAGGAAGTTGTAAACCAACCAGTTCTCGAAACACAGTTTGATTTGTACAGTTTATGAAATGCAACAACGCACGAAATCATACCCCATCACGAGGCATAAAGTGGCTAATCGTCCTTAGAAATGGAAGAACAACAAAGCCTATAGACCAATTAAACAGTGAGTCGCTTAAAGAGCAGGAGCGTCAGTCATAGGTAAGTTGAAAAACCAATTTGATCTGTTATGGAGAAAGGAAGCTGTACCAGAAGAATGGAACAAAGGCGTCATTGCTAAACTTACAAAATGGGAGACCTGTCCTACTCTAAAAGTTGGAGTGACATCACGCTACTCTACATCACAGAAAAGGAATTAAACAATGTCTTATTGAAATGCATTGTAATTTTGATTGATCGGCAATTAAGAGAAGAGCAAGCAGGTTTTAAGAAAGAGGCTAGTCTGTAGAGAGCAGATTTTCATCCTACAAAATATGGTGGAACAGAGCTCAGAATTTCAAGAGCTAATGTTAAATTTTTCGACTTCGAAGAAGCCTTCAACGGCGTGCACAAAATGTATTTAGAAAATAATGCCATTTTACGGTATCCCAGAGAAATTCATCCAGATTATCAACTCTATGTACAGCAACCTAGATATGTTGTATTTCCCGGAAGGCCAGTGCATCCTTCCTGGCAACGCAACACATTTGGAAATGTAAACGGGTCAGCATCAAGAACAAGATTTAATTATAGAAGACCATCATCATATCCAGCACACTCTTGCCAAGTGAGATCTGGAAAACTACAAGAAAGATCCAGAGAAAGCTAGACACCTTACAATAAAGAAACCTCAGAAGGATAATTGGCGTTTTATGGAGACAAAATAACAAACAGTGAGATCTGAGAGTATCGGAACAAAAAGAATTACACAGGATTGCAGAACAAAGGAGGTGAAAGTTAGCAGGCCATGCTATACGACTACCACCTGACAGAGTAGTTCATCATGCTCTATCATGGGAGCCATAAACAGAGAAGAAAAAGGAGGCGGGCTAGTTCAAACATGACAGGCACCCTTTAAAGAACTGAAGCTCGTCGACTCTTAAACAGAAATGTTCCAGCATTGGTTGCTGACCAAGCAAGATGGCCTTTGCTTCCTGATCGATGCTCTGCACAAGGTCTGAGAATGTAAGGTCTTAGGTAAGGTTTTTTTAAACGACCTCGCTAATCGTAAAGAAAATTTTCTTGCAAGGAAAGCAACACGAAAACACAGCATCTGTGTCTTAAGCCAATAAAGCAATTTCTTTATTGGCTTGTGCATTTCATAAGCCAAGGTGATTTGTCTAGAAGTTTTCTGCCTTCACAGAAGACCAAAGCAACAATGCTCTTTTTCTTCAAAAGAAAACAGCTTGGGAATTACTGAACAACGGGAAACAGTTTAACTCCTAAAACGGGTTTGCTGGCCCTGTAACACTTGTCACCATTTGGTCCGCAACCCTATATTTGGATTTTGCTGCTGTATTCGCCACTTTTAAGCATACATTGATCTGCTTTATTATATTCTGGTTTCACGATTGTAATTTGCTGCCTCCTGATCTCAAATTTGGTTATGCTAAGTTACGTAACAATGCAATCTAATATTGGAGAACAAGTGTTGGCATGCCATTTCAATTCAAATAAGTGTGATTCAGAGAAGTAACAGAGCTGGATGTTATCAAATATTAATATCATAAAAATATTTGAGTACATTTTCAAGAGTTAAAAAATACAGCAAAATAGAAGGGCCTTGTTTCTTTGATTACTTGTTACAAATATTTCTTAACAAGTGACTTACAAAAGACCTGAATATTGACAAGTGTTGGTATGTATGCTGTAGGTTTTAGTTTGCACAAGATTGAATGGATACGTCATGTGTGTACACAAAGCTCATAAACTCTAGTGACATATGCCATGCAAAATTAAATGTGCTCTTATAACAAGGTTTCCACCAGACACTTTGATGAAAGAGATTTATGCTTTTAGTAATTGCTTATTTTTGTGTTATCATAGACAAACATGATACATCAATATCATTCTCGCCGTATGTGTCTAAGTCACAAGGCCTTAGCTCTTTCCCTTCCCTGCTTGCATGTTTCTTTTGTCATTCATTGAATTGGATATGGAATGATATTATTTTAGTTGGATCTTCTTCTTCAGCTGCAATGTTCTTCCAGAACGTTGGCGATCATGGTCTTTCATTTTCTGCGGTCTTTTGTAGCTGATAGAATTTCACAACAGTGTTTTGTGTTATCAATTTCGTTCTTTAGACGTGTTACAAAAGTCAAACTCTGTCTTCTCCTTCTCCTCTTTCCATCAATTATACCACACAGCGACAAATTTTTCATTCCTCATCCTCATAACATGATCCCAAAATTCCATATGTCGTTTTTGTATCATCTTGATTAGTATACGTTTAGTTCCAGCTCCATTTAAGACTGTTACGTTGCTGGCTGACTTTTTTTGTTCACGATATTCTCAACATTCTTCTTAAAAATTGCATCCTAATGGCCTCTCATTTCGTCGGAACTCATTTGTCAATTGTCCAGGCGTCACACCCATATTACACAACTGATACCCTAAGATTCTAACTTTAGTTTCAACTATAAAGTTCTGTTCATCAGTACTCCTTTCATTTTACAGAAGATGTTCTTAGCTTTCCGATCCTACTCGTCACTTCTTTGGGGCATCTTCCGTCACATCTTCTTCCTTTAACTTCAATATATGCGTTCTGTAAGAGAAAAATCTCACTCCTAATCTTTATTCTCCACCTGTTAAGAAGCACTTTAAAAATTAGTTTCCTTACATGACACATCAGGCTGATAGTTCTATGCATCTCACCCTCGAAAGCTGCTGTTTTTGTTACGTAAAGCTACGAATTCTGATTTGCTGAGTTCCTGAGGAATCATGCCAGTGTTGTAAATCATATTCAATATATCTGATTTTTTCCACACCAAACTTATCAAATTCCTTTATTAACTCTCGTGAAATGTTGTCGGGTCCACATGCTTTCCCATTTATTATTGCATTCATCGCAAATTTTACTTTATCTGTAATTATATCTGGCCCATCAATATCTTTTTGGTCCCTGGCTTTTCGTCGCGATCATCTTCAAACGATTCTCCTATTTATTGTCTACCTTAGAAGAGTTTGCACATATTCCATTATGATGCTTCCACTTTTAGCTTTGATGCATCCACTAAAATAGCATACCCTATTGCCAATTATTTCTCGTATTTAATCATGCATATTTCTGGCATCACTATTTTTTATTGCTTCTATATAGATAGATCGATGGATAGATCCATAGATACATAAGCGGATAGAAGGATAGAGAGATAGATACATCGATAGACAGAGAGATAGACAGATAGATCAATAGATGCAGAAATATAGATATAGATAGATGGACAGCCAGATAGATAGATAGATAGATAGATAGATAGATAGATAGATATTAACAAATGAAAATGAAATGAATAGATTTGGTGATAAAATACAACTTTGTTGTACTTTTCTCTTTATGCTGATTTATTTTCCTATCACATTCTGGAGTCTTACCTCTGCTGTTTGTTCCCAGTACAAATTACTTAATACTCTTCCGTCTTTCCCGTCAATATCCAGTGATTGGAGCATGTCTGGCAATGTCTCATTCTTCACTTTATCAAAAGCTTTGCTGTAGTCAATAAAACAAGGACCGAAGTCTTGCCGCATCTCAATGGTTTTTTTGGACAGCATTGGCATGG
>RDPX01000120.1:2150450-2161624 GCA_003991215.1 Morbakka virulenta
TGGTAGTTGGGGAAACTTCATTTAAAGCTAAAGAGAGGTACAAACTCCTTCAGAAGAGTCAAGTGCAATATAGAGAAGCTAAGAGTTAAAAACATTTAGAACAGTACAGGATGATACAAGGGGGAGAGTAAAAAGGCTTGTGGTCCTGCGGGATGTCGACTTTGATGAGACCATAGAGAGACGGTTGGAGAAGGCCTAGGAGATCTGGAAAACAAGATGCGAGGAAGAACTTAGGAGAAGAGAAAACAGCAAAACGCGTGGATAACACAGGCAACACAGGGTAGAGTGGATGAGCAGAAAAGGGAGATGGACTTCCTGAACAATGCTTCTACAGCAGCCTCCAAAACAGGTTTTCAACAGGAGTACGGAGAGAAACAGAAGGAAGTCAGTCAGTCACGGATGACAAGATAACTTTTTTGTTGGTTTGCTCATACTTCATGCAATTTGATGACGTCAAACAATGTATGCATTAATAACATCCTCACCATCATTTGACTCCTCGGCCTTCTGTGGATTGGGCTTCAACTTAAATTTTCACAATAATTTTTTATTTGTGACACGAGTGTTCATTGACATCCAAATACGTCAAGTACAACATCTGATGTCTCATCAACGTCTTTATTTCCTTGGGATGGTTAACATATCAAGGAGGGGTAGGGGGGGTCATCAAAATTGATTATGATTGATTATGGGGGAGAAGCAACAGCTTTGATGACATAAGCAAATAATAAAATAGTTGATATGGTATTTTGTTTTCTTTTGCTCTTTCTGGTAATCACTTTCATAACTACCATTGAAAAACTGAATATAAAATTTAATATTGTTTGACTTTCAATGAAATTCGCAATTGGAATTCGAATTTCCTGAGAAACCAGAAAAAGGATGAGAGAATAGTTTTATTTTACTTTATACAATCTTTTCCACTCAACATAAGTAAAGGGCCCGAATACCAAAAAGTATAACGAACTACTTGGTGCTTGCAAGAAGGCATATCCTGATCTGAAAATGGCATTGCAACAAACAAAGTAAACAGTTATTCTTCTGGTCAAATTTGAAGTCAAAACCTCCACAAAAAACCAGTCGAACCTTCAACAACATAACCATCCAAATCATCCAGCCAAAGTGAGAATGAGAATCACTCAGATGTTGGCAAACTTGTTCAAGTTAAAAATCAATAACATTTTGAAAAGTAGTACCATGTCTCTCACTATCGAATTTTCATNTATACAATCTTTTCCACTCAACATAAGTAAAGGGCCCGAATACCAAAAAGTATAACGAACTACTTGGTGCTTGCAAGAAGGCATATCCTGATCTGAAAATGGCATTGCAACAAACAAAGTAAACAGTTATTCTTCTGGTCAAATTTGAAGTCAAAACCTCCACAAAAAACCAGTCGAACCTTCAACAACATAACCATCCAAATCATCCAGCCAAAGTGAGAATGAGAATCACTCAGATGTTGGCAAACTTGTTCAAGTTAAAAATCAATAACATTTTGAAAAGTAGTACCATGTCTCTCACTATCGAATTTTCATTCTGCAGTCTTTATTTCTATTGAATTTCAATAGCTCATTCATTTTTTTTTCTTCTAGATATCGGTAGCCTTTATGTACTTACGGTAGCTTTTATGTAATTCGTATTTACTTATTGACCTTGCTCATTTAATCGCAAGGAAATCGTCGTACAGTATGGAATTTAGCAACAAGATGGAACTGTAAACAATTAGCACAATTCGTTCCGACTCTTTTTACATAATTGTGACTGTCTATCCGTTTATAGTTTCTAAATTTGATTTTTTTGTAGAGAAATTCAATCTTAGGCAGTGTATGTCTGAGTGTAGTCGATCGTCGCTCGCGAAGATATACGAGGAGCCAAAATGAGTCGTTTCTTTTTTTGATTAACTCTGCTTCGAAGAAAAAGACTTGGCAAGAAGAGAACAGTAGAATACTCTTTATCTGGCAAACATGACTGATTCCACTGCAAAATGACTTCTTTCATTGCAACGTCAACGCATTCAGCACCTTACTCAGTAGATTGACGGTTCAAAATGGCGGAGCTCAAAGGTAAACATGAAACCGAAACCGAAACCGAAATTATACGTTCTGAACTTCTTTAAACAAGTGTTTAAAAACTCCAAACTGTTTAAGAAGAACAAGAAGTATTTGTACCGCCGATTTCATGTTTATTTACTGAAAGAAAGCATCTGCTATGTCAACAAACAAGACCACAGCTTCATCACAGCAGCTCACGTCAAACAACGAATCTACTTCGACAACAACCTACACTTGCGAAGCTTGTTAGCGAACATGCAAAAGTCTCTTGAAGAACCATAAGAGAACTTGCAAGTCGTACGAACCTGCGCAAGATGACCATAATAATAGAAATGACACTAGCAAAAACGGGAACGAAAATGACTTTAAACATGCTATACACGACGCCTGCAAAAAAATGTTGACATGGAGAAACAACATTTTTCAGCTACCGAAGGGACATGTTGGTAAGCGTTTTGTTCAGGAGCTCACAAATACTATCAATCACTGGAATAACAAGTCACCTGAGAGAGATATAGCTTTGAAAATGTTTATGGTCCTTCCGAGTCTTTTATTACAACAGGTAAACTCGAAAAGTTTGGCATCTTACAAAAGAAAAAGTTCTTGAGAGAAGATTACAACTCTAGCAGGCAGAAAAATCACGGAGCTGGTTGGAGAGTGTCTTGTCATTCAAAGTCGCCTGGCTGAGACACGTAGAAAAGAGAAGGGACATATTGGTGAGACATTCCAGAAGCTTATGATGAAAGGAAAAGGGAATTCTGCTCTTCGTTTACTGTCAGAAGAGCAATGCAATAGCATTTTACCACTGGATGACATTACAATGAATGAGTTGCACTTGAAACATCCCGATGCTTGCCCCTTGAATTCAGATTTACTACTTGAGGGACCTTATCAATTTATCAATCCAGTGATTTTTGAAAGTATAGATATCTGTGCTATACTAGAAGCTGCAGTAAAAACAAAAGGTTCTTCAGGAAAATCAGCGTGGGGTGCTGATGAATGGCGCCGTGTAATTGGAAGTAAAATTTTTGGAGAGGCATCCATTCATCTTCGAAGATCACTTGCAACATTCGCTCGTTTGTTATGCTCAGAAAGCGTATCAGATACACAAAGTTTGGAAGCATATATCGCGTGCAGGCTCATACCACTAAACAAATGTCCAGGATTACGTCCGATAGGAATTGGAGAGGTTGTGTGACGTATCATTGGCAAAGCTGTAGTTGCTTGCGTTAGAAAAGACATCATGCAAGCGGCTGGAAGTCTTCAACTATGTGCGGGAATTAAATCGGGATGTGAAATTGCGGTTCATGCGGCTGTCGGTATGTTCGATAATGATGATACCCAAGGCGTATTGCAAATCGATGCATCGAATTCTTTCAATTCGATCAACAGGGCCGTTACCCTTTACAACATGAAAATTTTATGCCCCGAGTTTTCAACGTATATCTTCAATTGCTATCAAATACCTGCTCAATTATTCATAGATGGTGGAAAAGAAATACGTTTGAATGAAGGCAGAACACAGAGCCACCCTGTTGCAATGGTCATGTACGCTATTGGGATTACACCCCTACTCAATCTTAAATCCAAATCAATGCAACCACAAAATATTGCATTCGCAAATGATTTCACCGGTGTCGGAACAGTTAAGAGTCTTTGTTCATGGTTCCAGGAAATAACGGAACACGGACCAAATATTGGTTATTATCCAAAACCAGTAAGAGTTGGCTAATAGTGAAAGAAGATTATCTAGAGGAAGCCACGCGTGAATTCAAAGGTACGGGAATCAACATTACCATTGATGCAAATCGGCATTTAGGTGCAATTTATGGAGCGATGAAAATCGAAGGAAGTATGTGTCAGATTTAGTTACGACATGGAAGAAAGAGCTTACAACACTTTTGGACATTGCTAAATCCTATCCACATTGTGCCTACACTGCATTAGTTTTTGGTTTTCAACACAAATTCACGTACGTGATGAGAACGATTCCGAATATTGAAACTAAACTAAAACCTTTTGAAGAAACAATTAGAAACTCGTTTCTCCCTGCACTTTTGAATGGTTACATTTGTAATGATGAGGAGAGAAGTATATTTTCCTTACCTGTGAAGCAAGGTGGCTTAGCCATACATAATCCAATTGAAAGATCACCCATTGAATACCAAGTCAAAATATACGACGATAAAGTTGAATTAGCTCAAGCATCTACAGTACGGAAGCTCAACAGCTAAAAACTTAAACAAAATGAAAAAAAACTTGAACATTTCAAGCAAAATATTTTTGATCTCATTAATGAAAGATGTCTAGAAGCAAGTATGGAAAAGGGAGCCTCTAACTGGCTAACCACTCTGCCAATCAAACAGTATGGATTCTTGCTTGATAAGCAATCATTCTGGGACGGCTTATATATCAGATATAATGTCCTGTTAAAGAGGCTAACACAATACTGTGTCTGCGGCCAAAAATTTAAATTAGATCACGCCCTCTCGTGTCCAAAAGGAGGTTTTATCGCCCTTAGACACAACTAACTTAGAGATGTCACCGCAGATGCACTATTCGAATGCTGCAAAGACGTAGCCGTAGAACCTGTCCTTCAACAGATTACCGGAGAGGAGTTACCACCTTCTGCCATTAAGAGTGATGGAGCAAGAACAAACGAGTAAATTCTAACGACCACGGCAGTTTCACGTCACTTGTTTTCACATGTTTCGGGGGTATGTCAAAAGAATGTTTAACATTTTACAATCGCCTTGCAGAAATGATTGCTGAACGAGACGGATGACAAAAATGTTGTCAAAAGCTGGGTGCGCACCAGACTCAGCTTCAGCCTATTATGCAGTCAATTATTATGTTTACGTGGTTCAAGATCTGCGAAAATGATCTTCACGGAGAATGATGATATGTACCTCATTGCTGCTGAGGCATTTCCTCAGTAATTGAAGCGAAATGAACGCTGACATTTTTATTATTATTATTATTATTATTATTATTATTATTATAATTATAATTATTGAATTATCGCATACTGATAAGATGTCATTTCATTCAGCGGTAATGTCTCCTTGATATTGGTGACAGCAAGTCTCCTCAATTTTCAAGGTCTTTTCTCAGGATCCGTGCAGATTGCAGAATTACTTAATAATCTTCTGCATCTCTTCAATTCTGGTCTCAATTTCCACCTCTTCTACTCTTCTTTTGATGTCTTTTGGTGGTGTTCCTAATGCCCCGATGAATATGGGTACTACTTTCACCTTCATGTTCCATATTTTCTGGAGTTCTCTCTTTAAATCCTGGTATTTCTCAACTTTCTCTTTCTCCTTTTGCTCTATCCAGGTATTATATGGGATGGCAAAGTCAAGGATGATGCAGTTGTTGTCCTCCTTCTTGATCAAAATTAAATCTGATCTTCTAGCTTCAATTACATGATTGGTCTGTATGGTAAAGTCCCACAGTACCTTGCAAGTATCATTTTCAATCACACTTTCCGGCTTATGGTTGTACCACTTCTCGCTTACATGTACCCCAAATTTCCTGCATATGTCCCAGTGGATTCTTCTCCCAACCCAATCATGTCTATTCTTGTATTCTTTCTGCGCCATTTTGCTGCATTCGCTGATGAGATGATTAATAGTTTCATCAACCTTGCCGCACATTCTACATCTACTGTCCTCCTGTGTTTTGTCGATTTTGGCTTTGATAAGGTTCGTCCTAATAGCTTGCTCTTGAGCTGCTAGGATGAGAGTCTTACTTCCATGTCCGATCTTCTAGCTGCACTCAAAAGTTGTTCCTTGTTCTCCTGTACGTATCTCTCTAGTCCAATTTTTGATGTTTCTATCGTGTCTTCAACGCTTAAAAGTCCTCGACCACCTTCATTTCGTGAAATATACAGCCGGTCTACATTGCTTTTTGGGTGGAGTGCTTTGTGCATCGTCATTAGTTTTCTAGTACTCCTATCTAATCCTTAAATCTCTTCTTTCCTCCAGTCTAGAAAGGGAGCTGAGTATCTTACCACTGAAACATCCAATGTATTAATTGCTTTAATGATGTTATTTCCATTTAACTTTGTCTCTAACACTTTCCTCACTCTTCGTTTATACTCTTTACTGACCCTTTCTTTCATCTCAGACGTCTTTATATCATCTAACTCTTGAATACCTATGTACTTGTAGCTTTCGTATTCTTTTACATTCTTGATCATTTTGTCATCTGGCAAAGTAATGCCATCAGACTCAACAATCTTTCCTCTTTTTGTGGCAAGTGATGCACACTTTTCGAGGCCAAATTCCATTCCTATGTCTGAGCTGTAAATTCTGACTGTCTGTATCAATGATTCTAGGTCTTTTTGGGTCTTTTGATCTTAATCTTACTTCATGAAAACTCATACCCATATGTTGCTTTTCTCAACGTGCTTGTAAGTGGGATCATTGATATGACAAACAACAAAGTTGATAAGGCACCCCCTTGAAAGATCCCTCTCTTTATTCTTANGGGTCTTTTGATCTTAATCTTACTTCATGAAAACTCATACCCATATGTTGCTTTTCTCAACGTGCTTGTAAGTGGGATCATTGATATGACAAACAACAAAGTTGATAAGGCACCCCCTTGAAAGATCCCTCTCTTTATTCTTACTTCCCCTAATATTTCATTTTTGCACATCATTTCTACTCTCCATGATTTCATTGTCTCGCTTAGCAGATTTCGAATATTTTGGTTTACTTTCAGGGCTGCTAGGCATTCCATTAACCAAGAGTGTGGGATCATGTCATACGCCTTCCGAAAATCCACCCATGCCATTGACAATTTTTTTCTTCGTTGTTTTACTTCTTTCAGAATCATTTTATCTATTTATAGTAGATCTTCTTTTCTTTTTGACGTTCTGCTCTTCAGGTAATAATTATTGTCCCTCTAGGTATCTGTATATTTCGTCAGAGAACATGCCTGCCAGTAATTTCTACGCAAGAGGTAGGCATGTTATGGGCCGGTAATTGCTTGCAACTGTACCTTTGGATTTATCTTTTTGTATAAGCACTGTCCTTCCCTTTGTCATCCACAATGGTGTTTTACCTTCCTCTAAGCATTTTCTTAGACTTGATGCAAGCTGCGTGTGCATGCTTCTGAATTTCTGTAGCCAGAATCCTTGGACCCCATCTGGTCCTGGTGCCTTCCAATTGGGAAATTTTCTCAGGATTTTCTTAACCGTGTTTTCTGTGATGTGAATCTCCTCTTGACCACCAACTTCTTTAACTTCTTCATAANTCCTTGGTACCCATCTGGTCTTGGTGCCTTCCAATTGGGAAATTTTCTCAGTATTGTCTTAACCGTGTTTTCTGTGATGTGAATCTCCTCTTGACCACCAACTTCTTTAACTTCTTCATAAACCCCTTGAGCCATACTGCATCTTTCTTGTGCTTTCCCTCTTTTCTCCAGATATCAGACCAGAATGTTCTTGCTTCTTCTGGATCTGGTGCTTCACTTTCCTCCCAGCCTTGGTCGTTGTTTAGTTGCTGATAAAATCGTCCTTCATTGTTACTGAATAATCTGTTCTGTTGAAAGTGAGATATCCGCTGGTTGTATCTCTTTATTTTGGCTGCTTTAGTTTTACTTCGCTGGCAAATTATTTCTTTAGTTGTCTGTAGCCCTCTTTGTTTGATATTGTATCTTTTCTGCAGTAGATATTCGTACTTTTTCTTCACTTTTCTCCTCTCTGTAAGCATGTTTACTCTTGATAGATCCTTGTTTAGCACTTTTAGTTGGTTTTCCAGCCATTTTTTCCAAATTTCCAAGGTTCGTTCTTATCATTCCTGCAAGTTTTTATACCCAGCTCCACAGTATATTAGGTCATTCACTTCAGTAATATCAGTTACCTTCACTTTACTGAGTACTTCATCTACTGTATTCAGTGCATCTGACAATCTCTTTCTTTCTACTCCCCTTAATGCTGACAGTCTCCTGCGTTCTCTCCCTTGGATTTCATTCAGCTGCAGCAGTATCCCCTTTTGCTTTTCATCTATTTCATTTTGATCTCGATCTACAACAAAATCTCTCGTTCTAATTGTTTCATTTACATTTCGATCTCCTTCATCTGCATTAATTTCCGCCTCTCGTTCAGCATGTTCATCTCTCTCTTCACTGATCACATTTCCTGTAATTCCACANTGTTCTCCATGACATCAAAGTAATTTTTTATTGCGTCACATACATCTCCATTTAAACAATTGTTAAAGGAGCCATGACTTAATGATTGGTGCAACTGCACCGTAACCAAGAATTCCGGGTTCGATTCCTCGAGCGGGCGAATTTGAAAATTCGCAAAAGAAAAAGCCATTGGTTGGCGTCAGGAAGGGCAGTTTCCATAAACACATATCTTTTTCTCCATAGATCGTCGATAGATGGTAGGGCAGTTACAAGATTTCATTACGGTAAAAGAGCGAAATTTGAATGTGGTGTAAGTTCTGCTATTGTTCTTATACGGAAGTGCCCAGATAAAATCCTACATTAATAATGCCTTCATTTAAAGTTCATTCACAATGTTGGAGAAGAAGGAGCAGAACTTAGATGTGATCTTGTCGGGTTGAGAAATGGATTCTCCGTCGATGATTAATGATTTCGCACATGATTGTTTTTCTTTTGACGGATAAATGGTTTTTATTGTTCGTCAGAATTTTTCTGAGTCTGTTGCAGAATCGTTCAACAGTTTCTTGTACTACTTTTTTGCTTTTTTGATTGATATTTTTGTTTGTTTTCCTTTTAACTCTGTATTTCTCAAAGTTCGCTTCTGACTCTACAAGGGTTTTTAGGTCGATTTGTAAGGGTGATATCAACAATTGTTTGCGATTCTTTTGTTGTTCTTGTTGATTCTTTTATGACTTGCTTCCCATGACTACAATTCTTTCTTTTACTTAATGATGCGATTCCTCAATAAGATAATTAATATTTAAACCTCCAATTATGATAAGTTCTTTGTTGTCATGATTCAGTGTTTTAATGATCTTGAACAAAATTTCTTTCAAAAGTTTGACTGAGATGATTTGAACTATCCAGGGATCGGTACATTATACCAATGATAAAACTTTTCGAGTTCGTTTGCTTGATTTCGATCCAGACACCTTCTGTACTCTCATTTTCAAGGTCATTTCTACGTACACATTCAATATTCTGTTTGATGTTAACTCAAATTCCAGCTTCTTTATCTCCGCGATCACGCCTTTCGAAAATGTGCCCCCATGATATTAATGAGAGATGATGGAATATTCTCTTGTTAGTGAGTTTCTGTAACACCGAATATGTTCATGTTTCGTTGTCGTATAAAATTTTGGATTTGATCATTTTCCCCAAAAAGTCCACGAATGTTTTGATGTAGGATTGTAAAATCATTTTTATTACTAAACAGACTTGGACCAGGGCAACTTTCGATGTCAAGAGCTTTATCATGTCTTGAGTAGTAAGATACTAGGCCATTTGGCTACAATCAAGTGTAGGGGTCTTGTCTATCCGGCTATAGGACCCAACCATGCAGGACAGGGTCTCGAAATACTTGAGCCTCGACTGAAGACCAACCCAAGAGGAAGGGCCTTTTTAAAGAGGCTCCATGAGGGGCGATACGTATGTCTTGCATTTTATGGTGACTTGCGTGATTTCTGTCCCATTTTTTCTTGATCTGTTGCTTCCCTTCGGATCTTTCATAGATGGGAATCTGTGAAAGACAACAATGGGCCCACTGTTTACTAGGGGTTCCATCAATGAAAGACCTGTAAGATTTTTGTGAGCAGAGAAAAAGCTCACGACTTGATAAAGCTCTAACATCTACACCTTCCTCTGAGTCCATAAAGTTCAGAATTTTCAAGATGTCATTACTGTGTTTACATACTTCCAAGTTCTTCCCAAAGTACAACTTTTGCCAATAGTGAAGTTGTTCCAATGCTAATCGAAGATGACCCATTGAAGAGAACAGAACAAGTCACTAAGATACATGACCAGTTTTGATACACCACAGCTGACAACAGGAAATAGCTTTTTGGTATTGTTGATTCTGCACTGAAAAAAGTAATTAATAGTATTGTGAATGTTTGTGATGCATGTGCTACATACAAAAACTAGCCATCTAGACTAACTCTTATTTTTTTTCGGTTTTTACGTTATATTTCCCCAGTACCTGGGGCTCAGACAGTTCCCTTCCGAGGTACCTGGTTTTGGCAGTGAGTATCTGGGCCTGGTGCCCTAGACCAACTATCTTCTTGGCAAAACCCTAATCAAACTTGATCCATGGATTTACACTCACTGGAGCCAAACCTTTGGGATATGCATATCATAGATAAGTTTACACGCACAGTCAAATTTATCACCCTGCGATCTATACTGCATTGGCAATGTCTAAAAACGTATGGGAAGTTAACTTACGAATAAAAAATCAAGAACAAACGAGAAATTTGCTGATGAGGAACCAATGGATGGGTATTGGCTAGGTACAGCGAAAAAGATTAAATTGTGACCAAAGTACTGTGTGTCGTAAGCACAAACATCATCCAGCTGAAACTGTCCATTTTGCAATGACTTCTGCTATATGTCATTTTCATGGAGGGGCATCAAGTAGAGAGAAGGTTCCAAAGAGATTGCTTACTGTTGCCTGAGAAAAAGAAAGGGGGTTGGGGCAACAGTTCATGCAGTCTCACATGCAGGAAGCTGGTAGGTGTAGCTGAGGGGGGCACATTCAAAGCTGGATGCTTTTCAACCAACAGTACACGACCCCTGAGATAATATGTAATTCTTTTAAACATTTGCTGACTATTTACCCATTATCGTGATAAATTTTTGCATTTAAAAATGTTTTTGAAGTCATTTTCCCCAAAATGGACATTTTTGAACTCTGAAAAGTGATATCTTATGAACAGTTTAACCCAACTGACTTGAAATTTTCAGTGCTAATAATTTTTGTGGAGATGAATCAGATAATGGAATGGTTTTTAATACCACTCCAAATAACATATTTATGAATGTTTGAAGACTGTTGTATTCTGCAGTATTTTTCAGGAGATGAATCAGATAATGGAATGGTTTTTAATACCACTCCAAATAACATATTTATGAATGTTTGAAGACTGTTGTATTCTGCAGTAT
>RDPX01000120.1:2173500-2192431 GCA_003991215.1 Morbakka virulenta
CTTTACCAAAATGTAGTCCACTTGAGTCATAGCTGTCCCAGACTCATAGGTTACCAGATGGCTATCCCTTTTCTTAAAAATAGTATTCGCCACCAACATGTCCATGGCAAGTCCAAACTCTAGAATTCTTTCACCCTCCTTATTTCGGTCACCATATCCATTTCCTCCATGGACTCCCTCAAACCCAGATGCTGTTCTTCCAACATGGCCATTTAGATCACCTGCAATAGCAACAATTTCTTTCTCTGCCAGCTTACCAGTGACTGCAATGAGACTGTCATAGAATTCATCCTTGACTTCTTCACTTAAGCCACATTGTGGTGCATACACTGATATTGCTGTGAAGATTGTCTCACCTATCATCAGTTTAATCAGCATAATTCGATCATTTATGCGTTTGACATCAATCACCTTGTCTATCCATTTCTCTGCAACAAAGATACCTACACCACCTGTGCCTTTTCCATTACCAATCCAAAACAGCTTGTATGTTGCCTTTTTCCCTTCTATCATTCTTACAGATTTCCCTCTCCATCGTGTTTCTTGGATGCAGCACAAATCAATGTGTCTTCGCTCAAGAAACTCTGCTACTTCACCAGATCTACCTCTCAAACTTCCCACATTCAGACTACAGAGTCTGAAGCTTGTCATCACTTCCTTTGGTTGATGTAGTAGCTTGATAACAGTCTGATTTTGCCTACATCGAGCAAAAGTCCTACCGTGCATGACACCTTCACTTAAATTAGTTCCAGTCTCGTTTACGCAGTTATACTGGATATCTTTGGATGTCATTTCATGGTATGATGAGGCAGTGTTTTTATAGGCCGGATGCCCTTCCTGACACCAACCCATTAAGGTAATGGGAACCAGTGTTTTTATTGAGACACCATCTCTAGGTGATTGCCATCCAAGGCTGAAGAGCGCTTTACCTGCCCGTGAGAGAAAGACTATACCCCAGCAGTCCTCAAACTGGTATTTCATGCTTGAATGAGACCAAGCATGGTCTTCGGGGCATTCATTGAAATATTCTCAAAAACTGAAAATGGATTGCTGGCAGCTATATTAAGTGTGTAAACATCTGAATTGCTGCCAAACGAAACAAATGACTGAATGGTATTTGAAACTATTGTCTAGTTTAGCCCCATTAAAACTGAAGGTCTGATTTTTAAGCTGCTTCTGAAAATCATACATAATCTGTTGTATTTTTGCCCATTCAAACTGATAGTCATTTAACAATTACCTATTACTCAAACTTTTATTGACATGACCCATAAATAGTTGTTATTGTTTGTATCCCCATAGACAATGACAAGCATTTCAAGCATATCTCCAACTGTATTAACATGGTTAGTTTTTTGTTGATCATCCAGTTAAAATTCTTACTGTCTAACAAGTACTAGTGATATCATATACACTTGACCAAACATTGTAGATCCAAACATCTAATTAATATTTCATGAATGTAGATAAGCAATATTAATCCACTGTATATTGCTGCCCTAATAACAATCTAAAATTCACCAAGCAGTGCTATCAACTATTTTTTTTTTTGACAAAAAATACAAATGGACCATGAGTGAAAATGAGAGGTTAGGACATGGTGGTTTGTGCATGTTATTAGAAAAATTAGGAGTATGTGGAAGTGATAGGGTTGAAGTTTTCAGGAAAAGGAAGGAAAGGAGAGAAAAGGAGGCTTATTGTCATAGTGAAGGATATAAATAAATGGCCACAATGAAAATGCACTAAGTACATGCAGCCAATACTTATCCAAATACAAAGATGCTTAAACTCCAAATGAAATGATCAACTGGTTTAGTAACTTGAATGGTACTATCAAAACTAACGTTAATGTTATAAATATCCACTAAATAGTAGATTGGACCAGATTATGAATTTCAGTCAAAAGGCATGCAGCTCAGGCAGCAATGATAACAGAAGGTGAAGGGCACCTAACAACTACAACTACATAAGAAGCAAAAAACAAGACAGGGAGCAAGCAAAACAAAGTCAAGTCCCCAGTACAAAGGCAACAACAAGACTGTTATAATAGGTGAAGAGTAATCAGACAGATAAACACAATCTAAGTTGATTCATAAAACTAGATCTTCAATCCTCTTCGTGCAATTCAGAGAGTGTGGTTACTCAAAGGTTCCCGCCATTTTCCAAGTACCTTAAGTTAAAATACTAAATTAAAGATGGTGGCTTGGAGCTGTGATGGCAAGTGTCTACTGCATCATAATAAGTATACAACAAAGACTTCATTGTCTTCAACATTTGCATCCATCCTTCCACTGGCATCTATTATGTATGAAAAGAAAAATATGGGAAGGCCAAAAATCTGCTTTGCATAAACATTAAGAATATTACAAACCTGATGATGCATCAGGTAATATGAGAATTAAATGACTGTGTGATGGAGACATTTGTCTGCCAGAGTGGGTTTAGAAGAATGATGGTTTCATAAATTCATGACAAACAATAACCCTTGAGTGGAGTAACCACTGCATCACCACTATGTACTGTATTATCATTATACTATTGACCTGAAGTACCAAACAGTCACAAATAATGCTTTTGCAAGGCAATTATGACAACTTTCTTTTGCTTCATTGGGATGATCATAGCCCAACTAAAGCAAATCGATTAGGCACATGAAGCAGAGCACAATTCATATTTTGAAGCATCAGAAATTCATAACTGAGGCCCAGATATTCAAAGAAATCATTGGCTACTGCAATGGGTACAAAATATCACATCTACCTACTTGTGATATGCTTGAATGCTACATTTAGCTAATACAGTATAAAATATTTTCCACACCTCAATATCATTTACTTTGATCGCATGGTACAGTTGTTATAATTTATTGCTGTTAAGATAAAGTTAAAAACTAACCTTTAATGTTTACCACAAAACTGTCAAAGTGAAAAAAGCATCATATATGAAGTCATTTGTTGTAAAGAATACAACAACTGAACTGAATAAAGTCAATAACAAGAATAAACACCTGATTGAAGTTTTTATTACGACTCAATACCACTACAGAAGTCAAAACACGAAAATAAAATATGGCGCGGGTTGAGGATTACAACACAAACAATATTACATCAGCAAGGGAGAATCCAATCCAAGGGCAGAATTCTAAAATAGGCTAATCACAACACAGCATTCCAAGTATAGGGGAATCACAACAATCACCCCCCTTTAACAGAAAGCATAACCCTTAAAGTAATACATGTTGTAATTCCCCTATACTTGGAATGCTGTGTTGTGATTCCCCTATACTTGGAATGCTATGTTGTGATTCCCCTGTACTTGGAATACTGCATTGTGATTGGCCTATTTTAGAATCCTGCCCTTGGATTGGATTCTCCCTTGCTGAGGTAATATTGTTTGTGTTGTAATCCTCAAGGCGCGCCATATTTTATTTTCGTGTTTTGACTTCTGTAGTGGTTTTGAGTCGTAATAAAAACCTCACTCAGGTGTTTATTCTTGTTATTGACTTTATTCAGTTCAGTTGTTATATTCTTACAACAATTTTATTACGACTCAACATGGAACGTTATCTTAGGCCTGATAAGTTGGATGTAGATCCGAATAGTCCGACCGCGAAGACGGAGTGGTTACATTGGTTGAAAACCTTCGAGAACTTTATACAAATATTACCGGATACGACTCGACCTGTCGATAAGTTAGTTGTTATCACGAATCACGTAAGCCCCAGGATTTATCAGTATATTGAAAACAGTGAAACCTATGATGAAGCAATCGCTATCTTGAAGAAGTTATATGTAAAAGAGAAAAGCACTCTTTTCGCACGTCATGTTCTAGCCACCAGGAGACAACAGCCAAGTGAGTCTCTGGATGAATATTTACAAATTCTTCGTTCTCTGAGTAAGGAGTGTAATTTCTCATCGGTTTCTGCAGCACAGTATAGTGAAGAATATATCAGAGATGCTTTTGTGGCAGGAATCCAGTCAAACTATATTCGCCAACGTTTACTCGAAAATTCTGATCCAGATCTGAGCACTATTTTTACCCAAGCTCGTTCCCTTGAATCTGCACAGAAAAATAGTGAAATTTTCCATGCCAACATTAACAGCCAAGTTGCATTTACTCAAAGGAAGGAAGGTTCACTCCTCCAAGATGATCATTCTTCGGTTGATAGTGTTGTGAATCAGGTAGATGGTAATCTAGCTATGAGTGCTTCAGTTTCTTCAAACCAATCTTCTGGTACTGCCTCATACTCATCAAATAGCCAGAAATGTTTCTTTTGTGGCAATAGGAAACATCCAAGGTCAAAATGTCCTGCCAAGGATTCAGTATGTCACAAATGTCAGAAAGTGGGCCACTTTGCCAAAGTATGTCGTGGCTCGCGGCCCAGCCAGATTTCGTGTATTTATCCTACACTTGTCACATTATCTGCTGCTATACCTAGCACTTTGAATAAGGCCCGTCTGAAGGTATCAATTAATGGATTTACTACTAATGCCTTGATAGATTCGTGCAGTACGGATAGTTTTTTAAGTGAAAAGTTTGCCTCTCAACTCAAACTAAAGGTTGTTCCTCATTCTCAACCTATAAACATGGCCCAATCATCCTTAACAGCGAAAACATGTGGTTATGTGGAGATTAACATTATGATTGGGGATATCGAATATCCGAACGTGAAATTTTTAATCCTTCCAGAATTATGCAGTGACATGATTTTAGGTGTAGACTTTCAAAGTAGACACCAAAGTATTACATTCCAGTACTCTGGTGATAGACCACCTTTGAACATTTGTGGACTTTCAACACTTGATGTCAGTACCCCTGATCTATTTCTTAACTTGACTGCTGATTGTCACCCAGTCGCTACCCCTTCACGTAAATACTCCAAGGCTGATAAAGAATTTATTGATTCCGAAATAACACGATTGCTAGCAGAAGGAATAATCGAGCCAAGTACCTCACCCTGGAGGGCACAGATTGTTGTCGTGACCGATGAAAACAGTTCAAAAAAACGATTAGCCATTGACTATTCACAAACAATCAACAAGTTCACGCTTTTGGATGGTTACCCTCTCCCAAATCTAAATGATTTATTGAACGATATTGCAAAATTCAGGGTGTTTAGTGCTATTGATTTGAAAAGCGCTTATCATCAAATCGCCATAAAAGACTCAGATAAGCCTTACACAGCATTCCAGGGAGGAAACGCGCTTTACCAGTTTACAAGAATCCCGTTTGGCGTTGTAAATGGTGTTTCATCTTTTCAGCGGGCTATTGATGATATTATTAAAGTGGATGGCCTTGAAGGAACTTTTGCTTACCTTGATAATATCTATGTTTGCGGTAATGATAAAGCTGACCATGATGCCAAATTACTCAAATTTAATGAGTCTGCTAAGAAACGTTCACTGACTTATAATGAGAAGAAATGTGATTTTGGAGTTACGAAGCTTTATGCACTGGGTGCAGTGATCGAAAATGGAGACATCAGGCCTGACCCTATTCGCCTTAAGGCATTGAGAGAACTTCCACCACCAACTAATCATAAAAGCTTACAGCGGTGCTGTGGACTGTTTGCATATTATTCCAGATGGATATCGCACTTTTCCGATAAAATTCGTCCACTCAATAAAGTTTCTCAGTTTCCTTTAAATGAAGATGCACTTCATGCCTTTAGAAGTTTGAAGAAAGAAGTGGAGGACTCTGTAGTTCAAGCCATTGATGAAAACTCACCTTTCACTGTCGAGACAGATGCCTCCAACTTTGCCATTGCGGCTACCTTGATTCAAAATGATAGACCCGTTGCTTTCTACTCCCGATCCTTGAATAATACTGAAATCAAACATGCTTCAGTCGAAAAGGAAGCGCGAGCAATAATAGAAGCAATCAGGCACTGGCGGCATTATCTCGCCAATAGACATTTTAGATTAATTACAGATCAGAAAGCTCTCATGTATATTTTTGACTCTAAAAGTAAGACCAAGATTAAGAATGATACTATCCTAAGGTGGAAGATGGAGTTATCTACGTATAATTATGATATTTCATATAGACCTGGAGTAGAAAATGTAACTGCTGACACCCTGACTCGTGTTTCTTGTTCATTGACGAATAAAAATAATTTGAATGACTTACATGTGGCACTTTGCCACCCCGGTGTAACTCGGATGTATCACTTTGTAAAGCAGAAAAACTTGCCCTTTTCTCTGGTGGACGTGAAAGATGTCACAAGTTCATGTAAACTATGCTCTTTGCATAAACCCCGGTTTCATAAAACTGAAGATCTACACATAATAAAGGCCACTCAACCTTGGGAAAGATTAAATATGGACTTTAAAGGACCATTAGAATCCACTGATCACAATAAATACTTTATAAATATAGTTGATGAATATTCCCGTTTCATATTTGTAGTGCCATGCAAGGATACTAGTGCAAGTTCAGTCATCCAAGCTTTATCACCATTATTTTCAATGATGGGCATGCCCTCATATGTCCACTCAGATAGGGGTTCAGGATTTTTGAGTCAGGAATTAGTAACGTATCTCAATGGAAAAGGAGTTGCAACAAGTAGAACTTCCCGTTACAACCCCCAAGGAAATGGGATTACAGAACGTTATAATGGAGTAGTGTGGAAGGCTATTACCTTAGCCTTAGCCTCGAAAAACCTACACATTAGTCATTGGCAAAGTGTTTTACCTGATGTTTTGCACTCTCTTAGATCTCTGTTGTGCACAACAACTAACTGTACCCCACATGAACGTTTTTTCCAGTTTTCAAGAAGGTCATCGGTGGGCCCTTCAGTCCCCAGTTTTCTGTGTGACGGTAATAAAGTTCTTCTGAAGAAATTTCCACGTTCTAGTAAAGCAGATCCCCTTGTTGAGGAAGTAGAACTTATTCACGCAAATCCAGGTTATGCCTTTGTGCGCAATGAGGCTGGAAAGGAGCTTACAGTTTCAACTAGGCATCTTGCTCCTATGGGAGATTCGAAATACTATACTTCTACCCCCATTAGAGATTCTACCAATTTGAATACTAATGATACCACTTCTGACCCGAATATGTTACAACCTTCTGAATCAGACCTGAATGAAACTCTGCCATGTGGTGTTGACAACGATTCTGATATTCAGCCCTCTACCTTGGGTATCGTCAATTGTTTTTGTAACCAAGAAAAACAATGAAATTAAGCTTTGTGTTGACATTAAATCAGCAAATGAAGCAGTTATCAGAGAACTTCATCCTATTCCCACAATAGATGATGTTTTGCAAGAATTAAATCAAAGTCAAGTATTTTCCAAGTTGGATGTGAAGTGGGCTTTTCATCAGATTGAACTAACAGAGGACTCTAGTCATTACTAGATTTGCAACTCAAGGTTTACACTGATACAAGGGATTGATATTTAGGATAAGCTGTGTCCTGCATGTTGAATGACCAGAGAGTCATTCAACAAGTATTGCAAGATTGTGAAGGAGTACAAAATCTTTATGGTGATATTGTAGTTTATGGATCTATGTGAGAGGAGCATGATATGCATCTTCACAAAGTATTGCAAAGAATACAAGAGAAAGGGTTAACACTTAATAGGGAAAAGCATAAATTTCACCTGTCTGAGCTAGAGTTTATGGGACACTTGCTTTCTGCAAGAGGAATTGGGCCAACTCAATCAAAGGTGGATGCAGTTCAAAGTGCTCAAAGGCCAGAATCAGTTTCTAAGGTCAGGAGTTTTCTTGGATTGGTTAATTTTTGTGGCAAATTTATACCTGATTTAGCTACAGTTGCTGAACCATTGTGTCTGCTAACAAGTCAACATCAACCTTTCAAGTGGACAGAGAAACAGGAATATTCTTTCAATATGTTGAAGGAAAGGCTTGCAAATTCTGAGAAACTTGGGTATTTTGATCTTAATGCAAAGACTTCCTTTATTGCAGGTGCAAGCCCTGTTGGTTTAGGAGCTGTGTTGATACAAAAGCAAAATAATGAACCAAGAGTTATTTGTTATGGAAGCAGAAGTTTGTTAGACTGTGAGAGACATTATTCATAGACTGAGAAAGAAGCCTTAGCTTAAGTATGGGCCTGTGAATGCTTCCATATGTATGCCAATGGTCTTGATTTTGAACTGTTGACTGACCACAAGCCTGTAGAGTTCATTTACTCCTGAAAGTTCAACAGTCCTGAAGGAATAGGCAGATGGGTATTGAGATTGTAGCCTTACAGATTTACTGTGTGACATATTGCAGGCAAGGCAAACATTGCTAATGTATTATCTCCCCTTACTACTTTAGACAAAGATCAAGCCTTAAGTAAAAATACTGAGGATTATATTTGTTATGTTGCTGATAGTGCTACACCTAAAGCAATGACAACAAGTGAAATTGAAAGAGCTTCTGCAGTTAATGAGGAACTTTGTAATTTAAGGAAGTGTTATAGAGGAGGAACATGGGACAAGCTGCAGAACAAAAGGTACCTACTGATAACGAATGAAATTTCAGTTGTTCGGAAACTTGTACTTAGAGGGACAAGGATAACTATACCTACTAGTCTTAAGAAAGGACACTTCAGATTGCACATGAAGGACATCTGGGAATCGTGACTATGACACATCTATTGCAAACAAAAGTATGGTGGCCAAAATTAGATGCTGATGTGCAGGATGTTTGCAAACCTGTCATTCATGTCAAGTTGTTGGAGTTTCTAATAAGCCAAAGCCAGTTAAACTACAACATTACCTTGGCAACACATTTCTGTTGATATTATGACACCATGTCTACAATCTGGAGAACACATGTTTGCTGTTGTTGATTACTACAGTCGTTATGTTGAAATACAAGCAATGAAGTCAACAACTGCTGCCAAGATAAATGCAAGTCTAAAGTGTATGTTTTTGACTCATGGTTTACCAATTAGTATTCATTCAGATAATGAGCCTCAATTTGTTAGTGAAGAATTTGAAAAGTTTCTGGAAGAAGGGATTAGATATCATCACAAGACACCACTTTGGCCACAAGCAAATGGAGAGATAGAAAGACAAAGCCGTCCATTGCTATTAGGATTAGGATTGCTCAAGTTGAAAAGAAGGATTGGAAAGAAGAACTTGGAACTTATTTAATGATGTACAGGACTGTGCCTCATAGTACTACAGGTGTGAGTCCAGCTAAATTGATGTTTGGTTGAAAGCTGCATACTTGTTTGCCATGTATTGAAAAGAACACAGTTGATGATTTAGATGTTAGGGATAGAGACAGAGAAACAAAAGAGAAAGAAAAGATTTATATTGATAAGAAGAGACAAGCAAAGGCAAGTGAATTAAAGGAAGGTGACAAGGTTCTTTTAAAGCAGAAGTCATTGAGTAAATTGACTCCTCCATTCGATCCACATCCTTATCACATGGTATCAAAATATGACAACAGTGTTATGGTTGAATCATCAAGTGGTGCTTGGTACAAGAGGAATTCATCACATATGAAATTTATTAACAAGCGAAAGTCATCTCAGGATCAGGGGGAGAAAACACATTTACAACAAGGACCAGATAAAGAAGCAGGTGATAATTTTCCAGATAAACTTCCAGACATATCAGAAGTGCATGAATCATGTGTAATACCTGATTCACCTGAAATATCTGATTTACTTACTCCAGTGGAACAATTTACTTCTCTTGGCTCTACAAGGACTATAAAAATTCCTCTAAGATTCAAGGACTTTGAACTTTACAAATAAACTTTTGGGACTCATTATAGACTGAGATGTTTTGTTGAGTTTGTTCTATTTATTTTGATATTTTGATGACATTTATATTCTTCTAAATTTCTACAAGGGGAAGGAGTGTAGTGTTTACATCCGGGATTTGTAGTGTTTACATATGGGACTTTATATATTGATTATGTGAAGGAGCCTTTTAAGTCGATATTGATGATCTGATATAGCAATGTTCACAAAGTGACGTTATATTTTATACTTGATTGTATCTCTGCAACCAGTACTAACTAACCATTAAACCATGGCTCCTCATATATATATGTAAATTTTATCAAAGCAGGTAGTGGTCTTTAGAAGTATATCAATTTCAACAAGAAGGACAATTTGCAAGAAAGCTTATCTCATCATACAAAATGTCTTTCTTCTTTAAATTTTTATATATATGGCATTTGTTGACTTAGAGAAGGCCTTTGACAGAGTTCTCAGGGATGTGCTATGGTGTGTGTATAACCAATATCCAAACAGTGGGGAATGCAGAAATTTGGAGTAGCAGAATGTTTCATTTGACTAGAACAAAGCATGTACCACAATGCAAAGAGTTGAGTGTGGGTGGATGATTCATATAGTGATGACTTGGGAGTGGGATTCCTACCCACTCCCACATTCATAGACCAGAAATCTCTTATTAGAGGAAGGGCACTAGACAAGCGATGTACACCAAGGGCCTGGAAATTAGCCAATGTGGTAGCAATCCACAAGAAGGGCAGTAGATCCAGAACAGACAACTATAGGCCAGTGAGCTTGATGTCTCAAGTGTGGAAGATATTAGAGTCCATAGTTAGAGATGATATGGTGAAGTATCTATATAGTAGTGGTCTCTGTACTCTTGCTAAACATGGTTTTAGCAAGGGCAGGTCATGCCTGACAAATCTACTGCAAACTCTGGAACAATGGATGTCAGCTCTGGATGAGGGTTATGGAGTTGATGTTGTTTTCCTGGACTATCAAAAGGCTTTTAATGCCGTGCCAATAAAATGCCTGATGAAAAAGCTGAAATGATAAGGCATAGGAGGAGCAGTGGCAGAATGGCTTGAAGATTTCTTAACTGACAGGATGATGAGAGTGGGAGTCAGAGGAAAGTACTCAGAGTCCCACAGGGGTCAGTCATTGGACCACTGCTCTTTCTCTTGTTTGTTAATGATATCCTGGAGTCCCTGAAATGCACATTGAAACTGTTTGAGGATAATACAAAAGTGTTCACAAAGGTAGCATCTGGACAGGATTGTATGAAGTTACAGAATGATGTTGATATAGTGGGCAATGGGTGGAATAGGAATTGACTCCTTGGTTTTAATGCAAAGAAATGTAAAGAGAATGCACCTTGGAAATAACAATCAGAAGTTTGAATATAAATTGTGAAATGAAGTGGTGGAAGAGACAGAGGAGGAGACAGATCCTGGGGGGTTGGTTAACCAGAAATCTAAAGCTTGAGAAACAAGTAAATATGGCAGTGAGTTGAGCTATGGTAACCCTAACATCAATCAGGAGTTGCTTTGAGAATTATGATAGAGGCTTTTCATATCACATACAGAACTTATGTTAGGCCACATCTAGTGTATTGTGTACAAGTATGGGCACCTAACTATGTAAAGGATATTAACAAACTGGAAAATGTGCAGAGATGAGCAACTAAGATGTTGAATAGAATGAGGAACCTGCCATATAGTAAAAGAGTAAGAAAGCATAATATAATGACAGTTGAAGAGAGAAGGCTTAGGGGGGACTTAATAGAAGTTTTCAAGTTATAAACAAGAAAAGAAAATGTAAACTATTAGCAGTTCTTCCAGGTGCAGACAAATCCTGATAGGGGACATAAGCTTAAAATAGTCAAAAAAAGAAATAGATTGCTAAAAAATTTTTAAAACTTACTGAAAATTTCGCAAGGTTGATACTCTCTGCGTTAGAAGTGTCCATAAAATCTTCAGGAGAGCAAACAATTTCCATCTGTTCCACATCTTCAGATTGCTTATCCACTTCAGTTTTACTACTCTGATTCTTCTTTCGTTTCTTTTTTTGTTTTCTTTTCCCACTGCAGGTTTTCTTTTCAGATGTGTCTTTCTCTGGCTCATCGTCCCCATCACCACTACTACCTTGACCAGCATCAGTCCCACCNTTTAAATAAATATAAAATATTCTTCGTTCTTCTGCAGAACATTTGATACTGCACGACGCAGGATTACAACTATACACAGCGCCGAATAAATTTACATGAGGACCCAATTAAAATAAAATTTAGAAACCAACCATGTACAAATAAATAAGATCTGAGAGTAGAAGCCTACGTCGCTTGCTCGCAGAATCTCCTGAGGTATGTACAAATTTACCAACATTAATAAAAGTGAAAGCGGGAAGAGAAGTAATGTCCAATTTCACTTACCTGGCAAAACGCTAGCAACTGTAAGTGTAAGCTTAGTCTTTTTCAAAATGCAAACCACTCAAGAGTTTTACCCCTTCTAATCTCTAACTGATGATATTCTCATGATGATTACGTCATTTCATGTTGTACATCTGCAAATTATTGTGCAGCAAATATTCATCTCGCTTCTTTGGTTGCCATGATGGTTGACCTTAACAAATCATGCAGAGGTCTAGGCCTAGCGTCAAATCAAAACAATAAGTGACTGGGGAACACCGAAGGCGAACCACAACAAATTTCTTTGTGTGCAATAAGCATGGTGGCGTAAATCCATTCAAATATGACTGTTAAAGACAAGGTTTTGGAGCTATGCAGTAAAAGTGGCTCCTCCAGGGTTGGTAATGTTTGTACCCCAGGATGATTAGGTGGCTCGGATTGCTATACTTTCTCTAATTTCTTAGAGGGATCCAAGGCCAGAGATTATCAATTAAGTGCTTGTTGGTTTGATTTATTTGAATTTATTATTTATTTATTTATCCTCTGTGTTCTGCTTCTTTGGTAGTCGAGGACATCCCATAGATGCAATCAGACTTTCGTTGAAACGTTTCCAGTTCTTCTTCTCTCTTGCTTTTTCCCTTAGGCTCTGGAGCTGTTTTCTGGTACGGAGTTGCCCAAGTCCGGAGTTTTTGATGTCTTCACGGATGGTGCTGAGAAGATTTGTAGAGTGGCGTCCTATTCTGGCTTTATACATTGTTGCTCCTGATATGGCAAATTCAAGTGCTTTCTGGGTGGGGGTGTTGATGTCCATGCATAGAACATGACCTAGCATAGACCATCTTCGCTTTGCTACTAGTGTAGATATAGGATCCGTTTGGCAGATTTTATACAGTTCTTTATTACTGATTACGCTTTTGGGCCATAGGTGACCTGTTATCTTTCGCAAGTGTTTATTGTGGTATATATCTATTTTATTCATCATAGCTTTGTTGGTAGCCCAGCTGTCGCAAGTATATAGCATGATGGAGAGGCAGTACGCGTTATAAAGTTTGAGTCTGGTTTTGAGCGGAATCTTAGTGCAGCGAGCCCAGATTTTCGATAATGATTTAAATGCTATGTTCTCTTGGATGCATCGGGCAGAGATGTCTGCTGAACTACATAGCAGGGACCCTAACGTTTTACACTTACGCCAGTTTTCGCAGCCTCTGATAAGTGTTCCTTCTGGATCAGTTTCAGATATTTCGGGTTCCTGATTTCAGATATTTCGGCAAGATATATGTGTGTAAACTCATATACCTTTTATTCTGATTAAATATGGAAATTAGTTGCATATGTAATTGACGAAGCAATCCCTGATGGATGGGTAATGAAATTTGGCTACATCAATCCGTACATATGATCTCGCAGGGAAGTGAGGAGAAATAGCTAATTGAGCCGAGTTGAAATTCTAAAGTACATATTATATTCAATGCAACCCTTTTCTACAAGCCTTTGGCTGAAGCTAAAAAACTTCATTCAATTAGAATATAGTTTTTAGCTTTATTTTATTGCTTGATTGTTGAGGCAACGATGTTCACACAAGAATATAATTCCTTAAACATGTTAAGAAGAAACGTGTTTGCCTCCAAAGCTTTAATTCTGACTTTGGAAAATCACTATTGCTATGTTAAAACAAGTTCAACAATATTTATTTAATTTTTACCTAAAAACTCTTTGATGGAACTGTAGCACTTTATGTTTTCCCTCGCTTTTAGCTTTTAAATTAAGTCAAACAAGGGGATGTAATGAGTCCTGATTAATAATGACATACCTCTCTGATTAATCTGCTGTCTGATTACTGTTTTTAAAAAATTATTAATCTGAGAATGTGATAAATCATATTTGAATTTAGGCTTTTTTGTACCGTTTGAAAGGAATTTAATGGATAATTTTCCTTCCTTCGTCTAGTCACACCTGCTGTCATTTATTTACACTGCACCAGCCATTAAGAATCTGATTAAGAGTCTGATAGTTTAATCAGATTGTGCTTTGTCTGATGAATTGGATGAATCGATTTATTAAAAAATATCGTATTGGAACTGACGTCGAATAGAGCGGAACAAATTTGCTAAAAATAGGCCGCATAAATTTAGATTCCTCGCTTGACAACAACAAACAATCTCATCTCTCGCCTGACCTGTCACTGGATTCCCCAACTGAAGAAGATTTAATCCAATTATCGCTTTGGAAACTCTAATCTTGTCATTTTTACAAATTATCAAAGAAATGCTTTTCACAAAGCACTTTTCTTGGGGAACGTGCACAAACGATGCGAGATATCCGGACCCGTTGATGAAAGAAATCATTTCTGCCATTCCCAGAGTCTTCACAAGATAGCGAAAAATGTCTTCGGTGAATTGCAGCATGTTCGCGTCCACCATACTGTCAAAGTCCACATTGATACAAATCGGGAGACTTAACCCAAAACAGTTGGGGGGGGTTGAGGGCGCTGTGAGCTTACCAACGGGTCCGGGGCTGTTTGTTTTTATCTTATTCCTATTATCTAGATGGCGCCGATAAAGATCACTAAAGATCACTAGATAAAAAACGAGTACCAATTACACATATGTTCTGAACTTATTAAAATAACAGGTGGAGTCTAAACGGGATCTGTTCCGAGCGGGGAAAAGAGAAACATAAAAATAGAATATAACACCCAATGACGGGCATCTGACATGCTACTCTGCATTTGTGTAACATAGAAAGTAAGAATGTAGACCTCTTATTTCTGACTGTCTTACATCAAAATCAGGATGAAGTGGTAGAGACATCGCGAAAAAGTTTGGGGAAAAAAGCATAATGTGCAAGTTTTTAGGAATTCGGGAGATCGAGAAGCAAATACTAAAATCGGGAGACTTGGACCATATGGTCCACGGGCGCAATTTAATGAAACGGAAATATGTAAAAATATCACAGCGCAGTTCGTTGGCCAGTAGGAAAGGGACCAAAACTGAACCATAAAGATCCCTTTCAAAGCAACCTTTACCTTGAATTAATTAGCGAAAACACAAAGAAAGCGAAAGGCACCAAAACACGTGTTCCAAAAAAGAAATAATAGAAATACGATCAGATAGCTAGAAAAAACTTCAAAATGAATTAACTAGGTAGTGTTTTTTTTTCATTTTTTGCGCTGAAGTTTTATTTTTCTGTTCCAACGAGCTAGTGACTGCTATGGTTGTGATGTCAAAATTTCACACTCGTTTTCCCCAAAGCAAAAATTCACTTTTTTAAATCAATTTTTTGCATTTTCTTCTCCCCTCCCCTCTCTCCCTCAAAGGCAGTTTTACATTTTTGCGTTTTAACCCTCTAAAACCAGTTCTGTGCTTCGATTCCTATGCGTGATAGTTTTGGTATGACTATAAGTAGTACTGTGTCATTATATCATGCAGGTAAAAAAGGCAGTTTTATACTCCGATTCATGCCTTGGATGCCATGCCATGTTAATATTTTTTTTTGCTCTGCAGAGGTGGTTTTTAGGGGGGTTTACGGGGTTTCGGAACCCCCTGGCTGGCTGGCTGGCTGGCTTTAAAAGGGGGTGTTCGTTTTGACATAAAAATGTCAAGTACGAAACCGCTCAGTACGAAGAAATCTGATGGCCAAAACATTTAATCTTGTTCTCTGTATGTCTGTTCTCTGATGATGTATTTATTTATTGTTTGTGATGAGATCTGCAAGTATTTAGAGCAGTTTCTGTTGTAAATGTATTTACATGATAAGCCAGGTAATGATCTCTGATATATTGATTACTGATTAAGTTTATTTATGTTTTTTGAATTGTTGGTGTGCTTTTCATGGATGTGGTTCTGAAATTTAAGACGCAAGAGCTGTAAAATTGAGTTTTTCCCATTGATTTCATTTTTTTGTTGTGTGCATGTGCTATTCCACTCTATCTTTTTCCTTATACTCTTTTGTAAACTATCTGTTGTGTTTCTTCTCGAAAGTAGGCTCTTTTAAAAAGAAATAGAACCCCTTTCCATGAGCAGCAATTCCGCTCCTCCATTGGGGAACAAAACCGGAGCTTCTGCGGGGCAGTGAATTGTGAATGGAGTTTCTTTTGGTTCGTATTATGGAATCTAAAGGTGCACTTAAGCTGCGATTCCCATGCCGGGTAGTTTTGGCATGAAATAACCAACAGGTATCATCCGTGTGTAAAATGAAATGATAACCTTTTTGTTTCCATCGTGAAACAAGAGAGTAGGTAGCTTTTTCATGTCTTGAGTCGTAAGCTTTTTCTGAGCTACGTTTCGAGAGATACTTCTCTCATTGTCAGGCTGACGATGGGAGAAGTATGGCTTCCTCTAAGTCCATAAAGTTTTCAAAAGAGTAGGTATTGGAAGGTAGTGAATCGCAAAGTAAGTGAAACAAGAGGGGGGGGGGGGTTCCCGCTGTGTACGTTACCGTTGTTTTGGTTTGTAAAGAATGGTATTATCGTAGAGGCAGAACTACTGTGGACACTTGAAATAGACTGTGGACTAACTAAACTTCCAGGCCGTGACAAATCATAATCTTTTTCTAGTTAATTAATTTCAGGCTGATTAAAAGCCCTATTTAGGTCTGTTTTATTAGGGATTGTCAATTAAGACTTGCCTTCTTCGTCAAACTCAATTTCAGATAATTAAGTGGTGCCCATTATATGTTAGGAGTTTGTTTATCTGAAGACTAATAGCCTCAACTATTTTTTCTTCGTTCTCCCGTAATTGTTCAAGTATTTGCTTCTGTTTTTGATCAACAATGTCTCTAATAGGGTTTTATTTTGTGGTAAACTCCATCCCATCTTGGTAACTATGCAGTTCCTCTTCAATATCCTGCTTCATAGTACCGACTTTAAGATAATACTTTACTTTCTCTCAAGTTTACTAATATCCATGATATATATTGGTAGGCTAGATAAATGTTAAAAATACAGTTATTTTAATTTATCTATATAACATAGTGGAATTTCATAACAACGATGATATTGTGAGTGAAAAAAGAACTATTTCAAGTGTACAGATAACATTATGCCAAATGATTTTTAGAATGTTTACAGTTTCACTGCCAAGCTCATGAAAGATGAATTTATTTCTTAACTGCATCTTAAAACGTTGTTGGTATTTTGACAAAACTTATTCCTATGCCAAAAAATTAGAGCAAGAAAAGTGCAAATACTTGTTGGATAGATTTAAACCAATCCCTGCGAAAGTTGGTTTGGGAGTTTATTGGGTTTTCCTGCATTCCCAGTGCGCGCGCAGTTAGGAAGCAAATTTTGCAAAGTGTTATTTCCTTTTGGTTAAATTATTCTTGTCTGCTGACCTCAGGGTCTACTTTCAAAAGCCAGACCGGAAAATAGCTTAACGTATTCAATACGAATCGGAGTACAAAACTACATTGTTATGCACATACACTACCAACATACAAATGTATTTTCCATTCATTCCGGTTCTTTGTTACAATATTAAGTTTATCTGAAGCAAAGTTCTTGACTGTTAAGTAAAATACTCAGCTGAAGTTGGACTTTATATCAACATTTCAAAAACAAAATTTAATGACAACCGATCCACACAGCAATCTTGATCTCAGAATAAATGGCAGTACCATAGAACATGTACACAATTTTGTATATCTTAAGCATCATAAACTCTCTTCCATTGACGATGGATTAACAGCTGTTAAAGACAGAACAGGTCTAGGATAGGCGGCCTTTTAGAAATAGAAACTGTTTATAACTTCAAAAAGAGTACCATGTCACATCAAAGCATGCATTTATAAAATTTACGCACTCGCAATTGTAGTTTATGGTCTGGTGTGCATTAACTGGAAAACTTCCTTGTTGCTGAAAATAGAAACATTTTAAAATCATATAATGAGATTAATGACTGGCAGTAGACT
Organism: Morbakka virulenta; assembly: GCA_003991215.1. Lineage (NCBI taxonomy): Eukaryota > Metazoa > Cnidaria > Cubozoa > Carybdeida > Carukiidae > Morbakka > Morbakka virulenta. The sequence goes on from RDPX01000120.1 coordinate 2,191,515, forward strand.
CAGATCACATCCCAATTAGAAAACTCCTCAACGTCGCAACACTGACACCAATTACTCAAGTAATCAAGAGAAAAGTACTAAAACTCTTTCGGTATATCAAAAGGACTGAAACTCGATTATCTCAGATATGTCTAGATGGGTTGGTAGAAGGAAAAAGAAAACGAGTACAGCCATGCAAACGCTGGCGTGACAACGTCTACGTTTGGTCACAATTAGCTTTAGATCAACTTAATATGGAAATATTTCCACTAGTTATAATAAAATATATGTGCTGTGTATCTGTTGCTACAAAGCTATATAGTAATAATAACAAAGTTCATGTCCAGCAAGACAGCCCGCACAAGGAGATGGTATTCACCTGACAGACGAGAAAATTTAACCCCGGCTACCGACCAATAGCTTTAGAGGTTAAGCACCTTCCTCAATATGTTCGTGGTTCCAATGATGGTAGATGTTTGGAGTCCACCCAAGACATCAGGGATACCCAACTCTTTCAAACTGCGCTCCAAGCGCTTGGTCACCACTCCTAAGCTTCCCACGACGATTGGGACAACGCTGGTACATACGCTATGTAACTTTCGGATTTGTTGGGCCAAGGGAGAATACTTGGTGACCTTTTCTTCTTCCTTAGCTGTCACATTTCGATCGGAAGGCGCAGCAAAATCTACAACCAGCCATCTCTTCTTAGTGCGGTCAACAACAACAACATCCGGACGATTATATTCCACCTGTTGCATTGTCTCCACTGATCTATCCCACCAAACTTCAAACCTACCATCTTCACTCTTTCTAACTTTGTCAGGCACCTCTTCAAACCATTTCCCCGCACATTTCAACCCATACTTCTTGCACAGCTCCCAATATATTCTCAATCCCATCCTATCATGTCCCCTCTTGTACTCCTTCTGAGCCAGTAC
>RDPX01000121.1:6352-23924 GCA_003991215.1 Morbakka virulenta
TTTGAGCTGGCGGTAGAAGATTATGTTTCTAACCATCTCCTTAAGGAAAAACGATGGTAAAATTGATCGGCTCTTTTAGTCGTTTCAAGCCTGCAAAAGTTTTAGTTGTTGGAGATTTCATGCTTGATATCTATACGACAGGCCGAGTCCAGCGCATCTCTCCCGAAGCTCCTGTTCCCATTCTTCATGTACACAAATCCGAGGATCTTCCTGGAGGTGCCGGAAACGTGGTGCTCAACCTCGAAGCTTTGGGTGCAGAAGTCTTAGCTGTAGGGAGAATCGGAGATGACAAAGAGGGGAAAACTTTAAGGAAATTACTCGAAAAAAAAGGGTCTGATGCAGGAGGGCTGTTTGTTCAAGAAGGTTTCCGCACTCCTGTTAAGAATCGTCTAATTGCCGATGCTCAGCAACTCATCCGTGTCGATCATGAAACCATCATTCCTCTGGACCTGAAAGTTGAACAGGAGGTGGTTGCTTTTGTTACCGAACATATCCGAGAAATTGAGGTCATTGCTATTTCCGATTATGGAAAAGGATTTCTTTCTCTCTCACTCTTGCAAATTCTCATCGATCTAGGGAATCAACATGAAATTCCAACGATTATTGACCCTAAAGGAGATAATTTTTCAAAATACCGTGGAGCAACGCTTATTAAACCCAACTTAAAAGAAGCTTATGAAGCCTGTAAGCTGACGCGTGAATCTTCCCTTACAGATGTAGGCCACTCTCTTTTAGAGCTGACAGCTTCCGATATGATCATGATTACCCGATCTCAAGAAGGGATTTCCCTTTTTGATAAAGAAAAAAAGCGACATGATTTTCCTGTAAAGTTACGTGAAGTGAAGGACGTAACGGGTGCCGGAGATACGGTTCTCGCGATGACCACCATGGCCTTTGCCTCCGAGATTGATCTCAAAGAAGGGCTTACACTCGCAAATATTGCTGCGGGAATTGCGATTGAAAGAGTGGGTTGCGTTCGCGTGTCTCTTTCTGATATTGCCGAAAGATTGCTCAAAATCGATATTATAAATAAAGTATTTGACGAGCGCCATCTTTTTGCTCTTGAGCAGGCACTTAGTGACAAAAAACTCACCGTCCTTGGCTTGAGCTCAGAAGATGGGGTTTCAGCAGCCCTTTTCTCTCATATTCAAAAAATTTCTAAAAATAGTTCTGAAGAACGACTTATGATCTATCTCATTAATTCAGAGCCAGATGAGCATTTCATCTCTCTTCTCTCTTCGCTTCATGAGGTAGACTTCATTGTGATTCAGTCAGATAGCTTGTCTAGTCTATGCGATCGAATCCAACCAGAACGAGTCTTTACTTTAGAGGGAGATTCGCTTTCTCCTGTCGATCATCATGGTATGCTGCTTGTCCGCGCATAAATATTTTTTTTAATTTCCTTCTTTCTTATCATTTTTGCTATGCTTTTCTCATGAGAAACTCACTCTCCGTGCTTAAGGTGAGTGAGAAATGAAGGAACTTTATGCCTGTCAAAGGTATTTGCCAATTAGCCCACACTTTCTACCAGACACAAGTGCTCCCTCCTTTTCAGGAGGCAAAGAGGCAACGGCAGTATGCAGCTCTTTTCTGGGAAAAGGTTCAAGATCAATCCCCACATCCTTCTAGTTTATGCGGACGTGTTGCTCATGAAGTAGCGGGAACGGTTTTGATGATTCCTGTTATAAATAAAGTGATCTATGCTGTTATGTGCTTATTTGCCTGGGACTTTGGCGGCAAATTTGAACATGCCATAAGGCATCACAAACATGATGTGGTTGAGCAATTCTTACATCTTGGTTTTAACTCAAATCAGCTGGGGAAAAATGGTGCTCCCCTTCTTTTTACTGCTTATGAAAGTAGAAACCAAAGAGCTATTATAGCCCTTTTTGCTAAAGAAGTTAATCCGAGAGCTCTAGATCTTAATGGAAAAACTCTATTTGACTGTCTTTACGAAGCTGGAAAGTGGGAGGAGTTAACTGCTTTAATGCAAATCGAAGAAGTCGATTTCAATATTCTTAATGATTCCGGCTACGCTCTTCTTCATCGCGCCTGTCAAGATAGAAAGCTTGATCTTGCTCGGCGCCTCATAGATCGGGGCGCCGATCCTCTTCTTTTCTCTGAAAATGAGAGAGATAGCCCTGTTCTTCTTGCTTATAACAACAGATGTTATGAATTTGTTTATGAGTTAGTGCGCAGCAAAAAAATTGATGTTAATGCTAAGGTTTCAGCAAGTCAGACGCTTTTTGACTGTGCTTGGGAGAATCGAATACAAGATGGTGGAAAATCGGCTTGTATGTTTTTGAAATATGGCGCTGCGCCTTCTCTTAAGCACTATAATCATCTTGATGTTTTAAAACTTGCTTATAAAAAAGATAGAAAAATCATCTGGGAAAAGATGGTCGAAGCTGGTTGGGACATCAATACCCGTTCCTCTAGAGAAGAAACCCTCCTGCATTATATACAAGAAAGAGGAGATTGGGCATCTTTCCGCAAGCTGATTGAAAATGGAGCGCATATTAGTACCTTAGATCCAAGTGGAGAGAGGCTTATTTCTTGGAAAGCACTTAAAAAAGAACCGCAATTCTGGGAAACTGTGATTGGATGTAGTAGCGAATATAGTAAATGGTTTGGTTTGAATCTCAGAGGTTTACTTAGTTGTTTTGGGCTTACTCCCCGAAATTCGGTCTATGCTTCTGTGTTTCATTTTTGCACAATAAAAGAAAAAAACCCTTTAGAAATACTTCTTTTCTTTGGTGATGAAGAAGCGATTCGCACATTATCTACGCAAGTGAGTTTCCACGATTTTTGTCATTTTTATACCGATTTGAAAAAAAAATTTCCCCGTTTTGATACGAGTTGGTGTTGGGATGCTCTTTTTGAAGTTAACTTAGATCATTTCAATTTATTTCACCCTGTTGCCGCTGATATTGAACAACTACCTCCAGCCCCGGAAGGGATTGATCTTCATACTTTGGAAGCTCTTTTTGACCAGATCAATTTTACAAACTCAGAAGCTCCTTATTACAAAGGGGAAAAACAACGCACCTTTGATAGACGCATTTGGCCTGCCAGTCACTTTAGAAAAGGTCTTAAGCTCATGATTAATAAAATTGAGCTGCGGCTTGAAGATGTTGCGGCTCCGATTGAAGAGATAGATCCTCAGCTATTTAAGACCTATTATGATGAACTTGAACTCTATCTTAGGCATGTAGTGCATTGGCTGCAGAACCCGGAACTGGCAGGTGATGAGAAGGGGACAGCATTGATCGATATGGGGTATATTGGATATTTTTGTACCGATAAATGGAAAGAGCTCTTCTATAAGATTTACTGTAATCTTTCAGGAACTAATGAACCGAATATATCCATCCAAGCTCAAACAATGAAGATCTTTGGAGATAGTCGTCTCATGATTGCTGAGACGATAGGTCGTGAGCTAAACACTAGGAACGAAGCTTATGATACCCATGGATTTCATGAAGTCATGTACCACCTAAAAGATATAAGAGCAATCCCAGGACCTACCTATAGGGAGAGGGATAGATATGTGCATCTTGAACTTGAGAAAGTAAAGGATAGGTTCGATGCTATTTACTGTCAGCCCTCCTTTTTATTAGAGCAGGTAAATGTCTATGAGCGCTCTTCAGCGCAGTATCGCTATATGATGACTGATTGGTTCAAAGATTATTCAACCCACTGGATGGATGGCCCATTTAGAAAATGGGAAAAAACTATCGGAAAGGCAACAAATACGCGTATAGAAGGTTTTTTTGAGGATGGATATGGGAAACTTCGTTCTTTTCAGGACATACCTATTGCAACAACAATAAAACAAACAAAAACATTATTTGAAAAACAAGGAAGAGATTGGACTCCGGGGGCGTTCTTACAGTACTTACGCGAGCAAGAATTTGCCGAAATTATCAGGCCAGAGGATCTGCAGTATGAAAGGATTCCGCTTGCAACAGCAGAGTTTTTAAGGGATCAAGGGTATCTGAAATACAAAAATGATCAATCTTTCCAAAATAGTTTTGACAACTTTCGCTCTTAACCCTTCACATTGACTATAGTTCTTCTTTAAGTCTAGCAATACGCGCTTCAATGGGGGGGTGTGTTGCAAAAAACCGCAAGATTCCTATCTTACTTGGACGTGAAATCATAAGCGCATTCATGGCTTTTGTTCGATCTTCTTTTGTTTGCGTCATTTGCCGGGTTGCTCCAAGCCTTTCCAAGGCAGCAATCATTTTCTCTTTGCCTGCAAGGATAGCCCCTCCTTTGTCGGCGCGGTATTCGCGGAAGCGCGAGAAAAGAGCGACGACCATCGAGCCAAGGATCATAAAGAGGATCTCAAAGATAAAAGTAAACATGTAGAAACTGCCGTAAGAACGGCCGCTTCTGCTATCACTGCGACCTAAAGAAGAAAGGGCAAAGGCTAGGGCGCGTGCTAAGAACATTACGAAGGCATTGACAATCCCTTGAATCAGAGTCATGGTGACCATATCTCCATTGGCAATATGAGAAATTTCATGACCAAGAACCGCTTCTAGCTCCCCTTCGCTCATTTCATGCAACAGCCCACTTGAGACGGCAACGAGAGACCGTTTTTTGGTAGGGCCTGTTGCAAAGGCGTTGAGTTCGGAAGAAGAAAAAATTCCCACTTCGGGAGTCTTGGAAAGCCCCGAATCGCGAGCAAGACGTTCAACTATTTGGTGAAGGTTGAGTTCGAGGCCTTGAGCAAATTTGGGGTCAATGACTTGAATACGCATAAGCCATTTTGCCATTTTGCGTGACAAGGCGAGGGAGATCATGGCACCAACCATCCCCCAAGTGAGGCAGAATATCATAAGGGATTGATAGTCAATACCATACGTATTTAAGTAGGGTTTAACATTGAAAAACGATAAGATTGAAGAGATCGTTAGGACGACAATAAAGTTAATTACTAAGAAGAGAAAAATTCTTTTAAAAAAGCGCATAAATCACCTGCCCCATATTTTGATCGTATTGTAGCGAGAATTTTGGTTAAATATCTAGATATAATCGATAAAAACCTTTCGTCCAATCCGTAAAATGTTAAAGTTAATCGACTATAGAACTGCATCAACTTCTTTTTTAATATTGGATATTAAATAACGTTTATGCGATTACCTTAATTTTGCAGTGAAATAACGTTTGAGAGCCCTATGTCAAAGGTCATTCCGGCAGTGTTTGAGATATCTGATCATGACAAAATGAAAAAGATGATCTCGGAGAATCATCTTTCTTATATCTTGATTACCTGCAGTCAATCCTCTAAGGAAGGAAAAATGGAAGTCGAAATGTCTTGTGAAGGCGATGACGACTTACTTGGCCTTCTGATGCAAAATGCTTTAGCGCGTTTAGAATAGGATGATCTTTCTTCATAAAAAACGAGGTATTCTTTAAGCTCATTTTCATGAAGAAGGATTAGTAATGTTGAAACACTATGAGGATTGGTTCCGGTTACAACGGGAAAGGGTGGTAAAGGATTTTTTCACCTTTTTAAAGTTTCCCACTATTAGTACAGATCTTACTTGTCAGGATGAAATGCATCGATGTGCCGATTGGCTTGCTTCACTTCTGAAAGAGATGGGATTTACTGTGGAGTTATGGAAAACCTCAGGTCACCCGATCGTCTATGCTTCGCATTTAAAAGCAGGCAATAACCGCCCAACTTTACTTTTTTATCAGCACTATGATGTTCAGCCAGCCGTTCCTTTAGAAGAATGGAAGAGCGATCCTTTCGAACCGACTCTGCGAGAAGGAAAGGTCTACGCACGTGGTGCTATCGATAACAAAGGGCAGTGCTTTTATGTTTTGACCGCTCTGCGAGCCTTTTTAAAACTGTCTAGATCCTGCAATATCAATATTAAAGTGGTGATTGAAGGAGAAGAAGAAGTAGGAAGCCTTGGGTTCGAAGAGATCTTAGAGGAGAAGCAAGAGGCTCTTCAAGCGGACCATGTTTTTGTTGCTGATTTTGATATGCTCGATTTAGAACAACCTGCAATTACGCTTGGTATGCGAGGGATTGCTTCAGTCAATGTTATATGCCGCAATAGCAACGCCGATTTGCATTCCGGATCTTTTGGCGGTGTCGTTATGAATCCTGCACGCGCGCTCATTGAAGCCCTTGCAGCTTGTTTTGACGAGAAAGGAGAGGTTGCAGTTCCCGGTTTTTATGATGGTGTGAGATCCTTCTCTAAAGAGGAATTAGAAACATTTTATTGGGATTTTGACATTCGTGAGCATACAAGAGCCTTTGACGTAAAGGCTTTTGCTAAAGAAGATGGCTATACGCTTCTTGAGTCTAATTGGTTGCGACCTACACTTGAAGTGAATGGATTTGAAAGCGGTTATACCGGCGAAGGAGTAAAAACTATCATTCCCGCTAAAGCGATGACCAAGCTTTCTTGTCGTTTAGTTTCAGGTCAAGACCCGGATCATGTGATTAAATCCGTTGTTGCTTTTTTGAAAAAAAAACTGCCGGACGGTATAGAGATTACTCTAGAGATTGGTCATGGGTCACGAGGTTATCTCTCTTCACCTAAATCCAAGGTCGCGCAGGTAGTTGTGCAGGCTTATGAAGAAGTATTTGAAACTCCCTGTCATCGCATTTTGTGCGGTGCTACGATCCCTATAATTCCTGAACTTGTAAAAGTCTCTGGCGGAGAGCTTATTATGATGGGGGTGGGCCTTCCTGAAGACGGGATGCATTCCCCGAATGAAAGTTTCGCTTTAAAGCGATTTGAGCAAGGTTTTTTAGTGATGACTCGTCTATTAGAGATAATGAATGGGGAACAATGATATGAATCTATTTCATTTAAACCTTTTTGGCAGGCCTTATATTTTGGATAATGTCTTCAAAAAATGCGGTAGAATCCGCTCAAAAATTCAAGAAATCAAAAAGCAACTTTTATGTGAGATGGGTTCATGAAGCTCTCCCAAATACTCAAGCAATGGGCTGATTTTTCTACTTCTGAAGTAAGGCCTCTTTTTTGGATGCTTCTGGGCCCGACCCTAATAATGCTGACGTTGATCGCTTCTTTTGCCTTCTCTTTCGATCCTTACCTTTCTCTCATTACCGTTATAGGGCTTGTAGCTTCGTTTTGTTTTCGATTAAGTGGCTTTTCACTTATATTAATGGTTTTTGTTCTCTATTTTGGCCTTCAATTTCTTTTTGGTTCAAATGATGCTTTATTGTGGAAGATGGGTTGGGGATTTTCGTTTGTTCTTGGTTTGACGATTTCATTTTTAGCGATGGAAGAACTTCGTGACTATTACGCCAAGCAAGAAAAAGAGAAAGAGGAAAGCATTTCCAACCTAAAAGTTTCACTTCATACCTTAGAAGAAAAAAACGCTTCTGAAAAACGTCTTTTCGATCGCGAGCAAGAGGGGATGAAAGATGAGCTTGAAAAAGCTAAGGAAGAGATTGTCTCTTTGTTTAACCTTGTTGAAGCAAGCCGTCTTGAAGCGGAAAAAAGCTTTAATCAAAACCAGTTACTTTCTCAAGAGTCGCTCAAACATTATCAAAAAAAGGCAGCTCTTAAGCGCACTCTAGATGAAGAGCAGGGTAAGATCATAACCCTTGAACAAGCCAATGAGCTTCTTAAAATGGAAGCAAAGAAGGATCTAAAATTGCTTAATACTTCTCGTGTTGAGCTATATCAAGCGCAAATTCTACTGGATGATTACATCACGCGGTTTAAGAAGTACCGCGAAGTGATTTTAGAACAGCGCGGTCGGCTAAAAGCTCAAGCAAGTGAAAAACCGGTAGATAAAATAGTAGCCCCCCTTGAAAAAGATTCCCCTTCGAAATCCGCACCTCGTAGGCTGAGCCTCATTTTACAAACCTTGGAAAAGAATAAGAAGAAGATCAGGGAGATCTATGATCAGCACTTACACGAGTACCGGATTCTTAAAAATGAAATCGAAAAGGGCAAGCTTAAGCTCGAGAAAGTCGAAAATAAAGGGGAGTTGATTTTGCTTACAAGTGAAGGGCAAAAAACCGAACTGCAGCTCAAAGACAAGAAGAAGCAACTCGAAGAAATAAAGTCCGAGCTTGTTGGAATTGAGCGGGAAATTTTTGTGATCAAAAAAGGACTTAGGGAAAGAGAGGTCCCTGCGCTTGCTTACTAGGGGAGAGTGAGGATTTCATAGCCACTTGGTGTGATAAGTACTGTGTGTTCCCACTGAGCACTTGCCTTTCCGTCTGCTGTGCGAGCCGTCCACTTATCATCGGGATCAATGATTCCCTTACGTACACCTGCGTTGATCATAGGCTCAATTGTAAATGTCATTCCCTCCGCTAAGGGGATACCTATTTGATTGTAGTGGTGTGGGATTTGTGGGGGTTCATGAAAGTTAACTCCAACTCCATGTCCCACAAATTGATTTACAACAGAAACTTCAAAGCCGGTCGCATAGTCTTCGATTGCTCTTCCGATTTCAGATAAAGGAATACCGGGTTTTAAAATTTTAATTGCCTGCATCATCGATTCGTAGGAGACATCGATCACTTGCTGTTTTTCTTCTGAAATCTTTCCAATACTAATCATTGCGCTGCAATCACCGTAGTAACCGTCTAGAATACAGGTCACGTCGATATTCATGATATCACCCTCTTCTAAAGGGGTATCATTCGGAATACCGTGGCAGATAACTTCATTGAGTGATGTACAGATGGCCCGGGGAAAAGGTGGAGAACCATAACCAAGAGTGGCGGGGATAGCCCCAGCTTCTTGATGAAGTTCAGTCGCATAGTCGTTAAGCTCTTGTGTTGTAACCTTCTCTTTAGCTTTCTCACAGGTTTTTTTAAGGATCGCTGCCGCCAACTTGCAAGATGCGCGGATTCCTTCAATCTGCTTAGGTGTTTTGAGCAAAATCTGATATTTCTTAAGATACTCTTTTTTAAGCATTTCGAAGTTGCAGGGGGGTCCTGAAGGATAATGGCACTTTTTCCATTTCTTATGACTGCCACACCAGCATGGATCATTTCTTGAGATCATCGGTTACCTTTTTTGATTGATTATAAGGATAATAAACCTTTTTGAGAAGTAGGCCATGCGCAGGCGCTGTAATTCCGGCTTTTTTACGCTCTTTTTTTTCTAATAACCGGGCGGCTTCTTCTAAAGAGATTTTACCCAAACCGATATCAACAACAGTTCCGACAAGATTACGCACCATTTTGTAGAGGAAATGGTTTCCATGAATTTCGAAACGTAAATTCCGCTTTGTTTCTTCTACTATATCGAAACGGTATACAATTCGGTTGGTATCTTTAGAGTGAGAATTGCAAGCATTGCAGAAAGTTTCAAAATCATGCTTTCCGGTAAAAAGTTCTGCGGCTTTTTGCATCTTTTCTCGATTTAATGGTTGAAAGAGATGCCAAGCATAATGGCGTTCAAAGGGGAGTTGAATGGGGGCAGATGTGAGAAAGTAATGGTACTCTTTACCTTCTGCATTTAGGGTAGGGTGGAAGTCAAATTCAACAGCATCGATTTGCCAAATGCGGATTGTTTTTGGGAGCATTTGGTTTAAGCTTGCTTTAAGGTGGTTGAGACTTAGCATATCTTTTTGAGTAAAAAAGTTGACAACTTGCCCTTCAGCATGAACACCTGCATCAGTACGGCTTGCCGCTTGCAGAAAAAGTTTTTCTTGGAAAATTTGCTCAAGAACTTTTTTGAGCTTTCCTTCGATTGTGGGACCTTCTTTTGAATTTTGCCATCCTAGAAAATCTGTTCCATCATAGGCGAGAATGAGTCGGATATTTTTCATAGCGACATATTGTATCAAAAAACGGTTATTGAGGAGAAGAAGAGTTAAGTAAAGGAGAGAGGCCATCAAGAAACATTTGTACAGACATCAGAGTTAAGAGGAGGCCCATGAGCCTTTCACAAGCAGCTATCCCCCGCATACCAAGAATTTTTTTTAAGAAAAGGGAAGAGATTAAGATAATTGTAGATAATAACCAGGCAATGCAAATCGCAGGAATGAGAATTGCATGAGGTTCTCGGTGGGAATAGATGATAACAGCTGCTAAAACCGAAGGTCCGGCTACAAGAGGAATAGCTAGGGGGACGATAAAAGGTTCTTCATGAATAGGTGAAGTTGAGAAAACATCGTCGGCTTTCGGGAAAACCATACGAAGCGCAATTAAAAAAAGAATGATCCCGCCTGAAATTAGAACCGTTTTTTGGTCAATTCCTAAAATATTGAGTAAATACTCTCCAAGAAAGGTGAATAGAATGATTACTACAAGAGCAATGATAAGTTCGCGAATGATAATAATGCGTTGTCGTTCTGGGGAAATTTCTTTTAACAAGGAAACATAAATCGGAATATTCCCAATGGGGTCCATTAGGAGGAAAAGAGCAAAAGAAATCGAGAACAAACTCATTCCAAAGTGTGTCATATCTCCTTCTATAGAGACAAAGTGAATTTATTTAAACCCCCGAATACGACCTATCTCTTTCCTCTTATACCAATTCCAAAAAATAAAGTTGCAAATTGAGTTGAAGATTTTTCCGAAAAAAGATCAAGAGGAATTTGTGGCTTTATTTCTTGAAATTGGTATTATATTCCTGTTGCGAGCTAGTAACTTCTATATCGATACATCATAGATAGCACCTCTTCGACTGTTTCGGGTTTTTTAGATCTAAACTCCTTTTTTGCTTTCTTTTGTTCTATTTTCCTCTGGAGTATCATCTGATTGATCGAACCGAGAAGGCCCCTTACCGGTTCTTTTGGCTCTTCATCTTCTACTTCATCTGAGTCAGATGAAGCGCTTGAGTCAGATGAAGCGCTTGAATAATTGGAATCTGTTGGTGATGAAAGGCCTAGATGTGTGAATGGTAGGGGAGACGGGGATGAATCAGAAGACTTTTTTTGGTCAAATGAAGTATCGGAACATGACGGTGACGGAAGACTTAAATCAATTAGGTCGTCAGAATATGTTGATAGCGGGGGAGGTGAGGGTAAATCAAAAGACTCTTTTGAATCAACTGAAGCATCGGAATATGACGGTGATGGAAGACTTAAATCAATTAGGTCGTCAGAATATGTTGGTGGTGAAGGTAAGGATAAATCAAGAGAAGTGTACCAAGTTAGTAATTTATGGTAATTTATCTTAAGTTCTTCATTTGAAAAAATCTGGTTTGGTTTTAGTTTTTTTAGTATTTCTTCAACTAAATTTTTATTTCTAAAAAGTTCTATTTCCGTAATATTAATTCCATTACTCATGAACAAAATCCCATATTCAACTAGAATTTGAGTAACTTCTTTATTTTCTAAGAAATTAGGATCGTCCTGTATATCAAGGCAATTATTGGCATCAGGCTCCAAGGCATGATGGAAACCGTGCTTTTTAAGCAAATTTATTAGAGGGGAGACTGGCGATAGTAGATTATAGGGGGGCTGGAATTGAGCATAAATAATGCGTGCAAATTCTTTGTTATTTTCGATTTCTTTTATCACATGGGTATCCTTAAGAGCTGTTTGATCAAAATCAATAAATCCGAATAACTGAGCGGCAAATCTTAAGTTCAAGGAAATCTGAGTCAAAATAGGTAGGCGATGAAATTTTTCAGGGTAGGCTTTAAATAATTGATAATTATCTATATCTAGTGGTAGCAAGTCTTGTTGACCCGGTTTAAACGATCTCAATATGACCTTAGGTTCAAGGGTCCACTTTTTAAGGGCACTTTTCATATTTGAACTTATAGGGGTTAAAGTTGCCCTATGATTGTTCATCTGGAACTGATATTGAGTATAAATCATAGACGCAAATCCTTTACTCTTTTCGATTTCTTCTATAACACGGTCATCCTCAAGAGCTGTTTGATCAAAATCAATAAATACAAGTAGGTTAGCGGCAAATCTTAAGTTCAAGGAAATCTGAGTTAAAATGGGTAGGCGGTGAAACTCTCCGGGATAAGCTTTAAATAATTGGTAATAAGCCTGGCAAGGCATAAAATTATCTAAAGTGGTTTCTAGGGCTTCGATGCTCTGTGTTCCAATCTTTATTGCTATATTTTGAACAAACTCTTGATTGTTGCAAAAAGATGGTATGGAATTGATATTAACTCCTCTATTTAACAAATTTATCCACCACTTAGTCGTCAATTCTGTAATATTTTGAGGATTTATTTTTACCCACCGGTTCATAATGGAATCGATCAGGAAGTTTTTATTAGTAAAGAACTTAAGGAGGAAGTTAAGTTGCTTGGCATTTAAAGGTGATAATGAATCAAAGGGCATCTTACTTACCGCATTATATAAAAGTGTATCCACCCTCTTTCGATTCGAATCAAATTGCTGAAAATAAGGAACATAAGTTGTTAAACAAGGGATAACAGTGAAGAATAGTGCTTGCACTGCCGAATAACGAATCAAGAGCTTGCTCGTAAAATGGTTACGGCCTGTTATGTTATAGATTGTAGTTGAGAATAAAAAATTTGTGCAGAAGGCATAACTTAGAAAGTAGAGATATGTTTTGGCTGATGTTTTAAAAAACCCACCGCTATTATCAGAACTAACTACTTCCCCTTCTATCACATTAAAAAGGAAAGAAAGCCCCATTGCATTAATCGTTAAAAATGTTATTCCTTTGGGTCTTAAAAAATCTGCAAAGGCAGTTTTACATACTAAATGAGTCAACAAGCCAGTAATTGCAGTATCAAAGCTAGGTTTAATTTGATCGGGGTTTTTATAAGGATTAACTGTTATCATAACTTATTCTCTTTTTTAAATTTAATTAGCATTCTTTATTACTTAGAAAATTCTAAAAATCAATTTTAGTACCGGCTATTTTTTTTTAAAAGTTTATTTTTATTCGGGACAGCCGTGCTGTAAAAATAAGTAAGAGAGCCTTGATAGAAATATCTTACAAATCCAATACAAGATGCCATACAGGGACTGTTTTAATGACTTCTTTTAACTTTGGAGAAGTTATGGATACAAAAATTACTTTCCTGTTTTGCTTATGTGATGAATTTCTAAAATCTATTGGCCTTCGAGATGACAACCAATGTCGAATGAGTACAGCAGAAATTATGACCTTTTCTTTAACGTCAGCTCTTTTTTTTCAATGCAGCCACCAACGTACCCGCCTCTTTTTTGTTGCTCATAAATATTTCTCTTCTCTTTTGACACTTAGTAGAATAACCTGAATTCGATTTTGAAACTACAGAATATCAATAATATAAATAAAAAATCTGCATAAAAAAGCCTCCTTTTATTAAGTTGTTTATCTGAAAAAAAACTAGCAACTTAAGGAGGCTAACTTATGATTGATTTGGTAAAACTATTTTGCAGTATACATGACTTTTGGATAAAGTTCGAGCCTGAATGGAATTCCTATTCGATTTTTCAACAAAAGCGGCCTCCTAGAAGAGCTCGCTCTTTATGTTCAAGTGAAGTGATGACAATTATAATTTTATTTCATGTCTCGGGTTTTAGGAATTTTAAGATGTTCTATACCGGCTATGTTTTCTCTCATCTTTGCAAGGANGATCTCAGATAAAACAAGCCCAAAAAAATAAAATATGTTTTGAGTATATCCTTGCAGATAATTGGTTTGGAGCAAAGAAGAACATGGAGTTTATAGAATATGAAATGAATAAGAAGTTTATTTTTGGAATTAAATCGAATCGTTTATTGGCCTTTTCGGAAGAAGATAAGAGAAAAAGAAAGTATCGAAATTTAAAGACACTAGAGCTCAAAGATGGTGAAAAAAGAAAGGTCTGGTTAAAAGACCTTTCTTTTCCTGTGAGCCTAATGAAGAAGGTCTTCAAAAACGAAGATGGGTCTACAGGGGAATTATATCTTGTTACTAATGACTTAGAAATTGATGCTGAAAAAGTCTATGAGATCTATCAAAAACGATGGAGAATAGAAGAGTATCACAAATCAATCAAACAAAATGCAAGTCTAGAGAAATCTCCCACAAAAGTTGTAAAAACACAGAAGACTCACATATTTGCATCTATTGTAGCCTATTGTAAATTGGAAATATTGAGAGTGAAAACAAGGTTAAATCATTTTTCATTGAAATACAAACTAATCGTTAGAGCAAATCAAATGGCATTTGAGGAACTGAGAAATTTACAGCAAATGACTTCTTTTGCGTAAGGTGAGTTAAAAAGAGAAGAAACCTTCCGTTAACATCGGAAAAAACTGCTCTTAAGTTATTGACTTCTTGATATTTCAAAATCGAATTCAGGTTAGAATAAGATAGGCGCAACCATAAAATTCTCTCACCTCTTTGGCAACAAGTGTTTATTGTTTGCAGATCTTTTCTCTTAGATCCGAAATGCTAAGAATATATTATGGGCAGCTTCCCTATACCTGTCTGTCAAAACTGCCGTATTTTAAGATGCACACTACTTCCTAAAGAAGCTCATCATGACTACTGTGCTTCCAAACAAACTTGTTTCCTTGGGGTTAAAACTTGTAGCTCAGAGGAAAAACAACAGTAAACGACAACATCATGGCAGTTTAGCTTGTCTTCAAAAAAAACATAGGAAGGGGATTGAAACAGTCTTTAGCCAGATTACTCACTTGATGGCAATGTCTATACATGCCTTATTGCTACTAAAGGCTTTTTGATCAAAGTTTTTCTATTCATTGTCGCATTTAGCATGAATATTTGTGTATCTCAAACTTAGCCTACTGACAAGCTTTTGCAGCAGCAGATCTACTTCGCCGTTCTCCTTGCAAAGGGAGAAACCCTTTGCGCGTTCATTTGGCTTGTATCTGCACTGCCGCAAAAGCTTGTCAGCAGAGATAGGTGGTCATTTGGGTTTTAAAGTTCAAAATCAAACTCACGTTAAACTAGAATTAATTGATTTGAGTTAGGAGTGTATGTTAATTGATCTACGGATGAAATGGGAGTTTTTTTTGTATTCTTTTGGAAAAGCTCTATAATCACGGTGAAATAGTTTAATGTTTTGAGAGAAAGGGGGAGTGTTGGCGAGAGTTTATAAAGGGAATAGATGGCGACAAGCTCGATCATATAAAGAGCTCCTTTAGAAAGTTGTCCGATTATACGTGTGTATAGAATGCTACGTTTTATATCCGAAGTGGTTTTCTTGTATTTGTCATAAAGTTGAATTACCTTTTGACAAACCAAAATAAGCGATGCTCCGGGGACAAGAACATCCTGGTGGGGAATTTTGAGCTGAACCCCGGGTGCTTGGAACCATCCCATGTGATCTAGATACTCTGCTGCAAGCAAAATGGCTTCCGAAACAATACGCATTAGAAGAGATGCGGAATACTCTTTTTTCAGGATTTGGCATTGACCATAGATTTGCCGAATCTTTTTTTCTTTGAGAGGAGACTCCTTTCTTGTCCCGCAAATCCAATCTATCCACTCAATCGACTTAGAAGTGGTATCGAGATAAGTTTTTGTCGGAGTTAAATCGTGCGTAGAAGAGGTATCCGTCCAACTAGCCGCATAGGTTGCCGGTGTTAAGAAATGTGAAGGAGAAACTTCCCAGTCCTTCTTAAAAGAATCTTTTATATTAGGCATTTTGACTTGGTGCAAAGCTATGGCACTCATGAGAATCCTTCTACAAATAATCTAAAATCCATCTCTGGTCTTTATAGATATTATAAATAAGTAGTTAGTTAATTGCAATTGAAGTATCGTGTTTAATAGTATTAATAATTTTATTAATATATTTTAGTTGTGGTTTGTTTATTGGAGATAGGAAGAGTATAAAGTCTTTATTTTTTTCAAATGCAGCTCGTGTCCAATTTGCCGAGCCTAGAATGAGGGTTTTGGAGTCAATCACAGCCCATTTATGATGGAATAAAGAGGGGCCTCGACTAATAGAGGTTGAGATTCCGGATTCTTGAAGTTGTTTTAGGGCTTTTTTAGATGCTCCTCGAGCAGTATATGCATCGAGATAGAGTTCGATACGAATATTGCGCTGATGAAGTTCTAAAAGTTTTTTAATGATTGCGGGATGGGTAAAGGTGAATAATGCTAAGGTAATGGTTTCTTGAGCTTGATCAAGTCGTCGGAGAAGGTGATCTAAAGCTTCACTTTGAGGAAGTAAAAAAAGGTCCAGTTTTTGCTTATCAATGACTTCATGGTAATCAGAAGCTAATCCTTTTTGGAGCGCTTCTGCAAGCGAAGGAGAATAAAGTCCGAGGAGGAAGTTATCGTGCATTGTTAAGGAAGAAAGGGTCAAGTTAGCCGTTCCGAAAAATAGATATGTCTCATCGATAATCATCCACTTTTCATGCATCAGTCCTTTTTCTTTGATTGGATGGAAATGGAACCCCTTCTGCTCAAGTTTATGGAGTTGAGGCGTTGTTTTCTGATGATAGAAGAGAGAAACTTGAACCCCATGACAGGCTTTTTGTTTGAGAAGAGAGAGAATAGTTTTGTCGGTCAGAGCATAGGTATGGATCCAAATAGAGTGTTTAGCTTGATTCAAAGCTTTTATCGTGATGCGCTTTAGATCGTCCCGAATATGATTGGAATAGATGCAAAAGGGCTTTTTTGCTGAAGGCAGAGGAATGTAAAGGGCATAAATAACAAGAACAAGAAAAAAAACTCCGCATAATACGCCAAGTTTTTTCAATTAGGCCTCAGGCAGTAGCTATAAGATGGGTGCTGATCAAAGGCGAATTTACCTTTAAGAAGGGTTGAAGAGGAATAGATCCCCTCGTTCAAAAGGTCGGATAGCACGCTTAATTGGATTGGAATAGTAGGAAGGAAGGGGGGTTGAATATCCATGTATTTGCTAACTAAAGATTGAAACAAATATTCCCTTTATCGTTTATGGGGTGTATAAAATTTTTTTCAAAAGCTCAGGGAATTCAAAGGAGCTGTTCTTTGCTCTGGCGTACAAATCTCATTTAATTTCTAGAAGATTAGATCGAAAATCAGGTTATAATTTGGAGTCAAACTTTTTCGCCTTGAGCACGCAATTTTTTAACGATAGCGGAAAGGCCGAGCTTATCGATTGTTCGCATTGCACTAGTTGAAAGGCGAAGGGAGATAAAACGATTTTCGTCTGCAAACCAGAATCTTTTTTTCACGAGGTTTGGAAGGAATCGGCGTTTAACGGTTCCTGTGACATTCAGGCCGATACCCTTTTTCTTTTTTGGAATCCCTCGGATTGAGTAGCTCTTTCCTTTTCGGGGTTTTTTTCCCGTTACTTGACATTTCTTAGACATAATTCACCCTGGAACAAAAATAATTTTAAATCATTATTCTAGCATAGTTTTTGATTTTTACTCAAGAAGGATGGGTTCTAGAGTTGATTTATTCGATCTAACTCGGTAAAAAAAACAATTTATAATGATATTGCGGAAGTATGGGATGAATGCAAAAGAGCTCTATACAGATTTAATCGTGATTGGATCAGGACCTGCAGGACAAAAGGCAGCGATTCAAGCAGCGAAATTGGGGAAGTCAGTGATTTTGGTTGAGAAATATCGGTCTCCGGGCGGAGCTTGCCTCCATTCGGGAACGATTCCTTCAAAATCCCTGCGGGAAGCTATCCTGAATCTAACCGACTTTTATTCGAAAAGTTTT
>RDPX01000121.1:34775-50880 GCA_003991215.1 Morbakka virulenta
AGTCATTTGCTGTAAATTTCTCAGTTCCTCAAATGCCATTTGATTTGCTCTAACGATTAGTTTGTATTTCAATGAAAAATGATTTAACCTTGTTTTCACTCTCAATATTTCCAATTTACAATAGGCTACAATAGATGCAAATATGTGAGTCTTCTGTGTTTTTACAACTTTTGTGGGAGATTTCTCTAGACTTGCATTTTGTTTGATTGATTTGTGATACTCTTCTATTCTCCATCGTTTTTGATAGATCTCATAGACTTTTTCAGCATCAATTTCTAAGTCATTAGTAACAAGATATAATTCCCCTGTAGACCCATCTTCGTTTTTGAAGACCTTCTTCATTAGGCTCACAGGAAAAGAAAGGTCTTTTAACCAGACCTTTCTTTTTTCACCATCTTTGAGCTCTAGTGTCTTTAAATTTCGATACTTTCTTTTTCTCTTATCTTCTTCCGAAAAGGCCAATAAACGATTCGATTTAATTCCAAAAATAAACTTCTTATTCATTTCATATTCTATAAACTCCATGTTCTTCTTTGCTCCAAACCAATTATCTGCAAGGATATACTCAAAACATATTTTATTTTTTTGGGCTTGTTTTATCTGAGATCGAAACATCTCATTTTTTGTTGTCGATGATCTTCTCATTTCTTTTTTTGTCTTTACGTCACAGAAAATAAGTTCTTTATGAATAGTCTCTATTGAAACCGGAAAAGCTATATCATCGTAACGTACTAAACATGATAGAAGATTAACTCCTTTGATACATCTTCCTTTAGCATGAGAAAAATGCCAACAAATGATTTCATTCTCATCTGTGTAAGGTTTTTCTTCTATCGTATCGTCTATGATCAGGACTCCATTTTTTTCTTTTTCAAACTTTCGCACCTGAGGTTTTATGTATTTCCATAAGTCTTTTGATCCAAGATCGCTCTCTCTTAAAAATCTGCTAATTTTATCATGACTCACTTCTCCTTCTAATAACGCTTCAAGTCCTGTAGCAGTTGCGTATTTGTTTTGGCTGATGAGGTAATCTGTATAAATATCCAGCAATTGTTCTTGAGCCATTTTTTTCTCCTTAATCAGGAAAAAAATAGTGCTTTCAAAAAAATCTTTCAACTCAATTTTGCGTAAGGTGAGTTATGAATTAGGCTGTTTTCAGTAGAAAGTCCATATCGACTTAGCATTGAGTGATAAAGCTCCCTACAATATTCCAAATTTTTGCAATATTCCTCAGAGTTTAAAATTTCCGAACCAAATTGAGAAACATAGTGCTCATAAATATTCGAAATTAATTCATATGCTTCTTCAAGATCAATAACGTCTATTTTATCAAAAAAATTGATTACAGCCTGAGCATCTTCTCGATCTATAGCCTGAAATAAGTCCCTAGTATCCATTGAAAAGCAGTGAATACTCCAATATAAGAGCAACACAAAAAAACTTCGAAATAATGTCATGACCTGCCTTCATAGATCAAAAAATAGAGCCCAACCAGGATAATCCATACATATAACCATATTTGTTTGAAATTCTTAGTTTTCCATGCTTTTGCTAATTTGGTACCACTCATCGCAAACACATAAGCAAAAATTGTAAGCCAAACCATTGGGCCAACAATTTTGAAGAAAAAAGCCTTTGCAAGTTCCATATTCAAGTCTCCTTAATCGATCCCAAAATATAATGGAACAAGTGTCTTTTGTCAAAACAACCAGGGTGCTTATCAGGAACCGAGCTATCCGATTGCTTCAAAGAAGCTTGCAAGCGGTATTATGGAACGGCTGGTCAAGAGCTTAAAGCATCTTGTCACAAATCGAGAGCAGGCAATAAAGGAAGCTAGAGAGATTATTGATATCTTTGTCAAAAAATTCAGCCAGAAAAACCAAAGTCAAAACAACCGCATTCTAGGACTGTTGAAAAATAGAAGAAATTTTTATGTGGTTTGTCTAAAATCGGAGCATGTTTAAACCCATACGTCAAAAAGGCCAAGATATGTTTGAACCTCGCATTGAAGATTTAGTTCGTCCGGATCATCCTTATCGTAAATTGTTAAAAGTTGTGGATTTTAAAAGCCTTTGCAAGCCGCTTAGATCTCTTTTTTGCGTTGCTGTTTTTCCTTCAATTTCGAACTTATAATTGGAGGGCAAAAAACTGTCCGTAACACTGCGAGAGCCCTTTTCGACCCTTGCCGCAGCAGCAGCGAGTCTCCATGTGTGAGGTGAGTCTTTAAATGACCACTCTCAATTTGAATTAGAGGCGCTTCGAACAATGGGTGAGGCAAGAACACAAGAACCGGTTGTTTTATTAATGATTTTATAAGGATAGGCTTTTTCCGTTTTGGTATCTTTATTCTTTTGGATTTCAATAGGGGGGGCAAAAAGCCAAACAGAAGAGGTATTGATGTCTTGAGGAGCAATTTTCCATGTTGAACCATCGCTGAGCTTTAAAATTCTTCCTCCTTGAATTATAAAATCAACAGTAAGCGGGTCTTGATCAGTTAATGAAGAGGTTGCTCCATTATTATTGGGATGAGAAAATAAAGGAGGCATGAGAAAAGAAAAACTGATGATGAGAAGGTTCAGTAGCAGTTTCATTAGTGACGAATCCTTGAAAAGGTCCCTGGCATTTCTTTTTTTATTTAATATATAAAATTTTTTTAAGGAAGAATTTTATGTTTGAGAGTAATGCCTTAACCTAGAAAGGAGCTTTTTAGGGGCTATTATACCAATTCCAAAAAATAAAGTTGCAAATTGAATTGAAGATTTTTATGAAAAACCGGATTTGGAGAGCGTAGCTAACCACATGATGGTTAGCAACTCACCTTACGCAAAAGGAGTCATTTGCTGTAAGTTTCTCAGTTCCTCAAATGCCATTTGATTTGCTCTAACGATTAGTTTGTATTTCAATGAAAAATGATTTAACCTTGTTTTCACCCTCAATATTTCCAATTTACAATAGGCTACAATAGATGCAAATATGTGAGTCTTCTGTGTTTTTACAACTTTTGTGGGAGATTTCTCTAGACTTGCATTTTGTTTGATTGATTTGTGATACTCTTCTATTCTCCATCGTTTTTGATAGATCTCATAGACTTTTTCAGCATCAATTTCTAAGTCATTAGTAACAAGATATAATTCCCCTGTAGACCCATCTTCGTTTTTGAAGACCTTCTTCATTAGGCTCACAGGAAAAGAAAGGTCTTTTAACCAGACCTTTCTTTTTTCACCATCTTTGAGCTCTAGTGTCTTTAAATTTCGATACTTTCTTTTTCTCTTATCTTCTTCCGAAAAGGCCAATAAACGATTCGATTTAATTCCAAAAATAAACTTCTTATTCATTTCATATTCTATAAACTCCATGTTCTTCTTTGCTCCAAACCAATTATCTGCAAGGATATACTCAAAACATATTTTATTTTTTTGGGCTTGTTTTATCTGAGATCGAAACATCTCATTTTTTGTTGTCGATGATCTTCTCATTTCTTTTTTTGTCTTTACGTCACAGAAAATAAGTTCTTTATGAATAGTCTCTATTGAAACCGGAAAAGCTATATCATCGTAACGTACTAAACATGATAGAAGATTAACTCCTTTGATACATCTTCCTTTAGCATGAGAAAAATGCCAACAAATGATTTCATTCTCATCTGTGTAAGGTTTTTCTTCTATCGTATCGTCTATGATCAGGACTCCATTTTTTTCTTTTTCAAACTTTCGCACCTGAGGTTTAATGTATTTCCATAAGTCTTTTGACCCAAGATCGCTCTCTCTTAAAAATCTGCTAATTTTATCATGACTCACTTCTCCTTCTAATAACGCTTCAAGTCCTGTAGCAGTTGCGTATTTGTTTTGGCTGATGAGGTAATCTGTATAAATATCCAGCAATTGTTCTTGAGCCATTTTTTCTCCTTAATCAGGACAAAACTAGTGCTTTCAAAAAAATCTTTCAACTCAATTTTGCGTAAGGTGAGTTAGCAAGATCGAAAGTCCGGTTTCCCGAAAAAAGATCAAGAGGAATTTGTGGCTTTATTTCTTGAAATTGGTATTACTTCTTTTTCCCGCCTAAATCGACTGCATCCTCCGGGTCTGCATAGAGTGTCCGTAGATAATGCCGGAGCCCTTTCAAACATTCGGGATCATGATCTCGAGCAGCTACAATTCTTTGGGCTGTTTTCAAATGGTCCCAAGCTTCTTTATAGTGGAAACGCTCCATACAGACAACCGATAGGTAGTATTCGACTACAGGATTGTTAGGGTCGAGTCTATGGTATGTTAAAAGTGTTTCAAAAGCTTCTTGCCTACGGCCAAGTTGAAGATAGGTGATCGCAAGCTGAAGGTGACCATCTCGGAATTTAGGGTGGTTTTTAAGAGTTCTTTTCAGTTGCTTTTGTTTGTCCAAAATCGAATTGCGCGTTTCATCGACAGATTGGAAGATGGTTTGGATTCCTTTTGTATCGATTAGTCCATTTAAGAAATCTTCGGGAGTGGTCTCTTTATAGACAGCATAATCAAAGGTGACATTTTCAATTTCTTTTAAAAGAGAAGTGCCTTCTTTGAGTTTACCGATAAACAGATAGTTGTAACCGAGGAGCATCTTTAAGAGGGGGTCATTGGCGAGATAGGGGAGAGCTTTTTCATAGAGGTCAACCGTTGTCTTATATTCTTCTCGGTGCCAAGAAACGGAAGCTTGATTGATGAATGCAAGGCCAATGATCTCTTTAATCGTTCGTGTTTGCAGTTTGCGTGTATTGATCCCTAGGTAGGCTTTAGACGGGAGAGAAATCCCTCGTGCTGTTGTTTCGATGTTTAGGGTTTTTTCTGGCGTTTGGTAGCGGATATAGATGTGTCCCGGTGGCGTAATAATTTCTAAAGGTAGATCAAGGCGTTGAGCAATAGAAAGATAGAGGATAGAAACCCCTAAACAGACTCCAAGACGGTTATCAAGAACCGAAGGGAGAAAGGTGTAAAGGTCGATATCTTTTGCCCAAAGAGAATGTGGAGGAAAGCGAAACCGTTTTTCATAAAAAATAAACTTATTAATTGCATGAATTTTCTCTTCGGGTGTTGATTTTTTCGAAAGCTTCGCAAGAATTTGCAAGGCAATCAAATCTAAACTAGCTTCATATTGCCGTACTTTAATCTTCATATCCTCCTCTTTTTCAAATTGATAAAGAAGAAGTGCGCGAGCGAGATCGATGTCTTCAGAGGGCATCTTGAAGATGTCTTCTTTTTCCCATGTCTGAAATCCTTTAAGCTTGCGGTTGGCAAGATGGTCGGAAATTTTTTCAATAACCTTGAGTTGTTCTTCGTCAAGGAGAATAGATGTTTCGAAAGGCTGTTTATTGACGAGAGAAATGATGGCATTGATATTCATGGGGGGTAAGACTAGGTTTCCTTCAAAGTGCTCTTTTTCTTCTCGATGTAGGTTGAGAAGTTCCCAAGCATCCGCTAAAGCGGTTTCCCCTTGAAAGGTTGATGGGTAAAGGTGGTAGAAGGCGAATAACTCGGCTATTGAGCGTTGATCCAGACTTCGATAGAGAGTGCTGAGGTGAGCTTCCGAAAGGGACTCATTAGCGGGAAGGTTGCCAAAAGTGCAAGAGCAAAGAAAAAGAAAGGTGAATAAACATCTCATCATAACCTCAGTTTAACTTTGAGGAAGGATTTTAGCGAAATATTCTTGAAGCGGTTCATAGGTAGTGAGCACTTCTAGTGATTCTTTATAGCGATAGGTCCAGTTGCGGTCTTGAATAGTTCCCGGATAATTGATCCGTTCGTCTTCAGGATTTTCCCAAGTGAGTTCCGGTGTCAAAGCGAGGTATTCTTGAAGGAGGTTGATATGGAAAAGACTGCCGCTATGGTGCATGTTTCTTAAAAGTTCTATTTGTTGCTCACAGGAGAGTTTCTTTTTATAGGTCCAGTTTTTAAAAGTGGCATATTCAAGAGCCTCTTCTGGATTTTTTTCCCACCATAGGCGAACCGTATCGAGGTCATGTGTGGAAACAGAGGTCATGCTAAGTGGTGAATACTGGGATGCAGGAATAAAACTCTTATCACTCTCCCAGTGTTTTTCCCACCTGAAAATCTTCGTTCCGCAAATGCCATATTCTGCTAAACATTCTTTTGCAAATGCCGGGACGATACCTAAGTCTTCTCCGATGGGCAACATTTGAGTAAAGTGAATAAGCTGACCAAGGAGTTCCCTTCCCTGTGCCCGCATAACGGCGGAGTTAGCGGGAGTATAATAGCCTTCAGAGGGAGGATGATCAAGGGGAATTGCCCAAAGGCGGAAGAAGCCGATAATATGGTCGATCCGGTAAATATGATAAAGCTGCTCGGCAACGGTTAAACGCTTTTTCCACCATTCATAGTGATTGTGTTCCATAGCTTTCCAATTATAAAGAGGGAAGCCCCAGTATTGGCCATTTGAATCAAATTTGTTAGGAGGGCTTCCGGCGACAAATGACAAATCGAAGAAAGAACGGTGTGCCCAGACATCCGAGCTATCCGGGCTAATTAAAATAGGAATATCGCCCTTTAAAAAGACATTTTTTTTCTCGGCATGAGCTTTGACAGCTTTTAGCTGCCGAAAGCAGAGATATTGCAGGACAAAGTAAAACTCCATCTCCTTGTAGTATGTTTTAACATAGGTTTTGAATTTATTTTTTGTCATATCGCGCTCTTTTTCAGGCCAGTCTTTCCAGTGTTTCTGATCGTATTTTTCTTTGAGAACTTTAAAGAGAGCATATTCGAGGAGCCATTTATGCTGATCGAGAAAGATTTCATATTCTTTTTCTGCCTTAATATCGCGAGCAAAATATTCATAATAATCTTTAAGAAAGGTGAGTTTAGAGTGCAAGACTTTATGATAAGCTATTCTTTTTGTTTGATTTAAGTGATGAAAACTCATCAGCTTTTTCTTGAAGTTAGGAAGCTTTTCGACGTAAGGAAGGGTGTACAAACTCAGGTAAATAGGGTGCAAGGCACACGAGGAAAGTGCATTGTAAGGACTTGGATCTTTTCCCGATTCATTGAGAGGAAGCAGTTGAATGACATCCATCCCCAATCGATTGCACCAGTTAATTAGAGGAATCAGGTCGCAAAACTCCCCAATTCCACTGCTTTTTTCTGTTCGAATTGAAAAAAGAGGAATATTGATTCCATGATGATGGCCGACTCCAACTTTTTCCCAAGCAGAGCTAGTCGCTAGTGACGAAAAAATACGATCGGGGTTTTTCATTTCAAAAAGGGTGGAGATTCCTCCTTAGGAGGCTTAAAGTGCTGTGGCGGTGCAGGTCTTCCTCTTTCGATAGAAGAGTGCCAAGACTCGGTTTCTTGAAAAAATGCTTCAAGAAAGTCTGCGAGCTTTTTTCCGTTGAGCTGATCGGCCATTAAGAAGCGGTATAAGATAAGAGTGTTGATTTTTTCAATGTAAGCAAAAATTCCAAAAGGATGGTAAAATGTGTTGACCTTCATAGCCTCTTTTAAGACATTTTCTCGAAAGCGGCCCGGCGGGAGTTCCGCGACAGAGGCAGCAATAAGAAGTTTTTCATTGGTCGTGTCCATCTCTAGTTGAATCGGTATTTTTTCTTCCATAATGATTTTACAGACGTTGTTTTTGTCGACATGAAGAGGGATTTCGATTTCTTCCCCTAAATCCCATAATAACTCTTGAAATCGGTCCATTTTGCTCTCTATTCGATTGTATCTTTGGGTTTGTGTTTAAGTGGAGGTATGTCTTCATCCTCATCCTCATCCTCATCTTCGAGCTCATCTTCTAAGTCGCTTAAAGTTTCGATCAGTGTCATAAGGAGTTCCTGACGGTGCCGCTCAGATTTGAAGAGCTTAGGCGAAATATGGCGCAAGGCATCGCGGTACTGAGTAAAGATGATAATTTGAGCAGCGATTTCTTTTGAAATTCCCAAAACAAAAGCAAGTTTCAAGATCTTATCTGAGGAGGGGTAGCGTTCTTGCAAAAGCTTCATTAAGAGCCGAGCCAAAGCTTCAAAGTTGATTCGACCCGGCATTGATAGATCAAAGCGGTTGAATTGCCCTTTGATCATCTTCATGCGACTAAAAAAGAAGCGGAAAACACCTAAAATAGCCTGCATATTCCGAGCTTCGCCAAATAGGCGCTGCAACTCTGCCCGGGAGATTGATGGTCCCTTGGCTTTCATGTCTGAGCCTAGAGAGTGTAAGATGAAGTCGATGATGTTCTTCATGTCGGAAAACTTGAACTTCTGAGAAAGTTCTTCGAATAAACGATGTGGATCGCGAGGCTTACCCGTGATCTCGCGGTACAGATCTCGTAGAGCTGTAGGGCTGCCGAGTCCTGCTTGAGAGAACTGGCGCGCTTGTGCGGCGATATTGCGTCCTGCGCGGATTTCTCGTCCAAAGTCTATATTGAAGCGTTCTTTAGTCTCGATAAGCGTTTTCTTGAGGACTTCTTTATTTTCCGAAACTTCGATTAAGTAGTCAATGGCCTCATCCGTTAGGGCCTTATCCGTATATGTTTGTTGGAGTTTTTCTAAGATCGCTTCATGGTCGTCATCAGGTTTGATTCGAGAGTTGAGCAGCATCAAGGTTTTTTTCTGAAGCTCCGGATTACGCTGATAGAAATCTTCGGCAATTTGTTCAGCAGCAGTTGATTCACCGGCTTCCGCTCCTTTTTGCTGCTCAGATTTCTGACTCTCTTGGGTTTGAGGTTGCTTGTAGACTTTTTGTTCGAGTTTTTCGAACTTTTTTTGCAGTTGTCGTGGATTGAAGAGGGCGCCGGTTTCAGACCACTGCTCGAAGCGATCCTCACTTGTTGCTTGACGTGCGCTTGCAAAAGCTGCACGCTCGGCTTTTTCAGCTTTTTGCGCTTGTTGAATGCTTTTATCGGCTGAAGTTCCATGAACTCGAGAGACATCATCAGGCATCACTAAAACCTATCTTCCATATCCTAATTTTATCATATCCAAATTGAGGCTTTAGGACCAGAATTCAGCTATCTTTATGACAATTGGATACGGCCTAGAGGTTGGATGCGGATCTCGGGAACAATTTCTTGGTAGGAGACAACAGGGAGCTCGGGAAATTCCCCTTCGATCAGTTTACGGACAAATCGCCGGACATCGATTGCTGTCAAGAGAACAGGAGGCTGTCCTCCTGGCGGTGTCGGGACAATCACATTGCGCATCGCATGTAGGATGAGCTGGACAGAATCGGGATCGAGTGCAAGATAGGAGCCTGCAGAGGTTTGTTTAATTGCTCCGCGAACCATATCTTCTATCTCAGGATCCATTAAGTATACGGAAAGAACGGTTTGTCCCAGCGAGTATTTATAGCTGATGTATCGCTTGAGTGACGAGCGGACGTACTCTGTTAGAAGAACCGTATCTTTTTCGGTTTGTGCCCATTCACTTAAAGATTCCAAGATCGTTCGGAGGTCTTTAATCGAAACCTGCTCTTGCACCAGGCGACGGAAAATTTCTGTCAATTTTTGTAGAGGAACCAGGCGCGTAACTTCTTTGACCAAGTCGGGAAACGATTTTTCGAGAAATTCTAAGATAGCTCTAACTTCCTGAATCCCGATAAAGTCCGCTGCGTACTGCTTGTAAAATTGGGAGAGATGAAGGATCATCACATCAAGAGGGGCCCAGTATTTGATTCCGGCCTTTTTAAGGACTTCGATGTATTTATTTTCTACCCAGAGAGCTGCTTGACCAATGACATTTTTTGAAGTGGTAAAGGGGAGATTATAGCGGCGCAAGGTTTCTTCCGTCTCATTTGTGAGAACAGAGCCTTCAATCACTTTACCGCGCACAATCGGGACTTCGTTTAAGAAAATCGAATATTCATTAGGCTCAAGCGTTTGCGAATCTGTTCGGACATGAACTCCGGGAAAGCGTATCCCTAAATCTTGGTAGAGGGCATGACGCATCTTCGGGATCATTTCTTCAATAAATGCCGTCCCTCCTTTTTCCTTGCGGATGATAGAAGATAGATTTTTACCTGTTTCGATAATCACAGGGAGTGTGAGGGCATAATCATCAAGGCCTCCTCGAACGACAGCGTGGCCTTCGACGTCTGTTTCAACGGAGCTAGGCCCCCCTATACCTCCTGCAGCTGCCTTGGAAGCTTGTTTTTTCTCTTTCATCCAGTTTCGAATTCCGGTTACTGCTAGAGCAATTGTTAGGATGATAAAAATCCAGGAAGGAAACCCTTTAAGAAAGGCCATGCCGAGGGTAACGGCCGAAGCAAGAACCAAACCTTTTGAGTGTGAGAAGATTTGAGAGGAGATATCCTTTCCTAGGTTCCCTCCTTTTTTTTCACTGGAAACACGGGTAATGACCATACCGGCCGTTATCGAAATCATTAGAGAAGGAAGCTGGGTAACAAGACCCCCGCCAATCGAAAGAAGGCTGTAAATTTTGGCCGATTGCATCGCGGTCATTCCGTGCATTACCATCCCGATGATCAGTCCGCCGACAATGTTAATAATTGCAATCACAATACCCGCAATCACATCTCCCTTCACAAACTTCATTGCACCATCCATCGCACCATATAGCTGACTCTCTTTTTGCAGTGCCAGACGGAGTTCGCGTGCTTGGTTCGCGTCGATGACACCACTACGCATATCAGCGTCGATACTCATCTGCTTGCCCGGCATAGCATCTAAGGTAAAACGGGCAGCGACTTCGGCAACGCGCTCGGCACCTTTGGTCACGACGATGAACTGAACGATAGTAATAATTAAGAAGATCACACCTCCGACAATGAAATTTCCTCCAACGACGAATTCTCCAAAGGCCGCGATAATTTCTCCTGCATCGGCATGCAGGAGAATCTGCCTTGTTGCGGCAATTTCAATTCCTAGACGGAATAGGGTCGTGATGAGGAGAAGCGAAGGGAAAATCGAAATATGAACCGCTTTTTGAATATATAGAGAAACCATGAGCAACGATATTGATATCGTTAAATTAACCGCAATAAAGCAATCAATAACAGGTGTGGGAACGGGAATAATGATCATCATAATGATGACAATCACGAAGAAGGCTAAGATAACGTCGCTGGAGCGATTAAGAAAGTTAAGCGTTTTAAAAGCCCCGAGAGAAGCGAAAAGCCCTTTATTACTCATTTAAAAATCTCCACATTATATTCGGGGTTCTCTTTAACTTCGATTTGATTAAGCCATTTAAGAACTTCGGCAATTGCCTCATAGGTCTCTTCGGGCACATAATGACCGATTCGTCCTTTATTGTATAGTTCTTGAGCTAAGGGAACATTTCGCATAATAGGAATATTGTTTTCAAGCGCTACTTTAGTAATATTTTCAGCGGTAATTCCTTTTCCCATAATAACGATTTTGGGAGCCGGATGTTCTTCGGCTTCATATTCTAACGCGATAGCGATATGAATGGGATTAGTCACAACTGCGCGCGCCCTCCTTGTTGCTTCGGGTCCTTCCTGATAGGCAAGCTCTTGTTGGGTTTGACGTCTTTTTCCTTTGATCTCAGGGTTGCCTTCCGTATCTTTGACTTCCTGCTTGACCTCGAACTTTTCCATTTTCATCTCTTTGGCAAAGTTTTTTTTCTGGAAAACCAGATCGAAAATTGCTACTGCAAGGAAAAAAATTCCAACGCGGACGGCGACTTTAATCAAAAATTCGCTGAAAACGATCGCACTGCCTAGGACAGGCATAGCTGCTGTAGCGACGATTTGAGGAAGGCTATCGTAAATGACCGAGTAGATTAAGATGATAGCTCCTGAAATCTTCATGATGGATTTTAGTAATTCGATAAAGGTTTTAAGCTTGAAGATTCCTTTGAGGTTGGTGATTGGATTTAAACGCTTGATATCCGGTTTCATTGATTCCATCGAGAAGAGAGGTCCGATAATCAAGAAGTTAACGATCATTCCGACAATAGAAATGAGGACCATGAAAGGCATAGAAGTATTGAAGATTACTTCAAAAGCTGCTTTTACAAACATAGGAATGTAATTGAGGATGTGACTGCCTTCTCGGATACCTGAGAAAGTAGCGATCATGAATCCCGCTAAATTTTTAAAAAAAAAGCCTGAAGTTGCAACGATTAGAGCAAAGGATGTTGCAAAGGTGAATGCGGATGGAAAATCTTTAGATTTAGCAACTTGCCCCTTCTTCCGCGCATCTCGCAGTTTTTTCGGAGTTGCCTTCTCAGTCTTTTCTGCCATGACAGCTGTTCAAAATTTAAAGCTTTAGCTTAGACAATCGGAGAATAAACCGAAACCATCAATCATGAGCTGTTTTTTTGAAAGAGGTTTAAAGGGGACTGCTCTCTAATTGCGCTTTTTCGAGATAAATACTTAGTTTTTTCGAAATTCAATACGCATCTAACTTGACATACTCTGCTTAGAGTAGGCGAGTTAGGTGCGTATTGAATTTGGGTAAAAGAAAGGGTTTAGATCGTAAAATGGTAGTTTTCAACAGTCCCATAAGGTGAGTTAAGAATCAAGCTCATGTCTAATAACCTGGAATTTATGACTCTTTAGGGAAGGAGCATTGATATTCGGGTCTGTTGCAATTAAGGGAAGAACATCGACAATCGAAGGTGACCATTTTAAGCTCTTTTTATAAACGATCCGTGAGGCAAGGTAGCAAGCAATTATTGCTTTTTTATGAACAAGCGGGATGTTTTTTAGGATTCGATCCCGGTAATTTTCAACAAGAATAGGAGGGCAGAAGTTGAGCAGGGCTTTAACGAGAGGGTCGTCAGGATGTGAAGGAAGCACAATATTTTCTAAATAGGCGAGTAATTCATAGGAATAGGCATTGATCCTTTCTGAGACTTGTTCTGAGATGTCAGTGAGATAATGGCTTGTTTCTTCATGCGTTTTAAGCATAAGACAGGTTTCGTCGCGGGCTTTTTCTTCAATAAAGCCAAGGATTTCTTCCATGAGTTTGGATTTTTCTTTGAAAAATTCTTCTTCAGATAGGGTTAACCCTGCTAGAACTTCCATCGAAGAACAGATGACGCCGCCTTTGTTAGCCGAACTATCCTTGATAATGATAACACCGAGCTTTTCGAGAGCTCGTCGCGCTTTAGGCGTGAGATAAAGATTAGCACCTTCAATGATGGCATTAGAAGTGGGCTTCCCTTTACTGTCTAAAAAGTCGGTGTAATTCAATTCATTTAAAGTGCGGGGCCTTCCTCCTGCAGGAATAAAGATATCGGACCTTACCTGGTGAAGGTTATGGCGAAAGAGGTGATTCATATCGCTTCCTGAAAGCCAGGCTTCAATTAGCTTCCCTTTTTCTTTTCTCCAGCATAGTGTTTTAGCAATGTAAGCTGTTTGCTCTTTTTTTGTTTGTAGATCGAGTAAGAAACTGCCGTCTGAGAGTTTCTTAGGAGGATAGGCGGCAATGGGTTTGTCTTCGTGAAAGAGACTGACGAGGACCGAGAGGTTAAGCCCTTTAGGATCAAAAATGGTTCCCGATACATCTGTAATGGCTAGTAACTTAGCCGTTTTAGGATAGAAGCGATAGAGATTGAGAATTTGGTTTCCTGCAACATCTCCATCCGGTCCTCCCGATATTTTGATCGTAAAAGGATCTTTCTCAGGGTTGATTTTGAGGTATTTCAGAACTTCTTCCATACAGACATTAACCCCAAGGGATGTGATACCATACTCTTTATGGTTGATGCCGAAAGTAGGTTTACTGGAGATAAAGGCAATTCCCGGCTTATAGTTGCAGTGCTTACTATATGCTGCAATCCATTCAATGACTTCATTATGCATATTTTCGTCCGGACCTAAGTAGATGTACTCCGGTTTTTTCCAATAGTCGACAATATTTTTTGCTTTTAAGGTGCCGTCATCAAAGCAGTTAATCAAGGTTAGGAGACTGTGAACAAAAGATCGTTGGGTTTGATAAAGGTACTGAGTTTTTTGTTCTTTTTTGAAAGACTTAAGGATGATGTCAATTTCCTCTTGTTCTTTTCCGGCAGCTTTCAGTTCTTTTCGGTAAATTTGGGCTTCGGATAAAAGTCGGTCGTAAGGTTCAAGGAAAATAACTCCTTTAGATCCCCCTTCGGGGATATCTTTATTCTTTTTTTGTTGAGTATACGAAAGAGCGTAGCATTCGGAAAAGACATTGTTTCGCTCGATCACCATTTGCTCAAACTTTTGAGGAAAAACGGTCCGAAGGCCTCCTCGAGAAAGATCTTTAAAACGAATATGAAATGCGATGAAGTGCATCCCTTGAATGAAGAAGATGCCATAGGGAAGCTCCGGGAATTTGTCACTTCTGTCATACGGAATAAAGTCAAGATAGTGAGGATCTAATCGAAAACAAAGGGTGCTTTTATTATTACGGTAAAAGTTATTTTTGAGTGTGAACTCAATAAAAAACATTGCTTGCTTTAAGACATTTTTTCGGCGTGTATCATTGACTTCATTTCCCGTGTCTAGGTGATCGACAAGTAAGAGCAGTTTTTCTTTTTCTCTCTTATACTCTTCCTTATTGTATTTTTCCGGATGGAATTTGAGCTCGAAGGCTTTACAGATCTGGATTGTGAGTTCGGGATGACGGCACAAAGCCTCTCCGATATTGCTCAGGCTATAGAGGTTGAGATCAGCGTGTACAAGCGTTTGATGGATAAAACTAACCATTGCTCTTAATAGGTTGCCTGTATTTCCACTTACGAGTCTGGGTTTGACAAAAGCTTTTTCGATCTCATCGTTGTCAGGAAAATACTTAAGCATGACGAATTCTTGAAGAAAGTCATTGATATCGGCTTCTTCCCACGCAGCCCCCTCTTTTACGCCATGTAGTCCTAATGACATGATTAAAATACTATTTGTATCATATGGTTTTACGTAGGCAGCATTAATGCGTGTGATCTTTAAGTTATGTCGATAGATCATTTTTGCTAACCGATAGAGAAATCGATGTTTAGGTGTGTTTCTCCAGGCAAAAACAATTTGCAAGGAAGGTGTTTCGCCTTTCTTTTGCTCCCAATCTTTGTTATAGCGAACTTCGTACTGACAGTAGTCGCGCTCGCGAGCTCGAAAAAACATCGATAAGGCTAAAACAAGTCTTTCGGTCGACAAAGAACGGATAAAAAGAGTATTCATTCCACAGATGAGCGATTTAAAATCATTAATAGTGATTTCAGGGTGGATTTCTTGAATTTGGCTAAAGATCTCACCTTGTTTTTTTTTAGTCAGCACCGAGTCGCAATCGATAACTTGACCTTCGTCTGTAAAAGTTGTGAAGTAGATGGTTGCGATACGGAGTCGTTTGGTTACTCCGGGAAAAGGGGGAGGGGCGTTAGAGATAAAAGTCTGATAATTTTTTATCCCGTGGAGGTTGTAGTTGTTAAGAATTTGCATATCAACTTCAGGACTATCCAAGGTCAATACAAATGCAGCATCTTTCAGTTGGATTTGGCAAAAGTAGTCCTGAAGAGGAAAGCCCATGAGATAGTGCGCGATTAGCATAAAATGATCGGAATCGACCTCCTCAAAGAATCCATCGGGCATATGTTCTTGAAGCCAAGCATAGTATTCTTCGAATTGCTCGCTCTCAAAACGGATGGCTTTCTCTTTAGAAATATAATCCTTTTCGTCGGGTCTTTTCATAATCTTTTGGTTATTAGATCTCTATATAATCTTTAAGGGAGGGGCATTTCCCCTTTCAATTTGACAATACGATTTTAGATTATTTTTTTAAAAGACGAAGACTGTTTAAACCAACTAAGACCGTGCCTCCTTCATGGAGAATCACGGCAAGCCAGAGAGGAATAAATCCAAGAAGGGCGGGAGTTGTTGCGAGCAAGATCACTCCCATAGCCAAAATGAGGTTTTCTCGCACAATCTGTATCGTTTTAAGTGCTTTACGATAAAGCCAGTCGATCAGGTTGAGATCATCGTGCAGAAAAACAATATCAGAAGCATCGACAGCTGCGGCGCTTCCGATTTTTCCTAAAGAAATCCCTACTGTTGCGCGGGCTAAAGCAGGCGCATCGTTAATGCCGTCACCTACCATTGCAAGCCCCCCTTTTTCGGAGAGTTTAGAAACGGTATCAAGCTTATGTTCAGGACGTAAATCCGCATAAAATGTCTCAATTTCCGCCTTC
>RDPX01000121.1:55933-66354 GCA_003991215.1 Morbakka virulenta
GGTTGCCGGGTCAGGAGGAGGAGGAGCATTTCCCTCTTACTCAGGTACGACTAACCCCGGTAACACTACGGGTTCAAACGGGGGTTTTGGAATTGATGGCGTTACTCGTGTAGGAGGGAAAGGGGGAGATAGTAATTCACCGGGTAGCTCGGGAACTCGATATGGCGGCGGCGGCGGTCAAAGTGATGCTGCTGTACGACCACAAAGAGGGGGCGACGGGGGCTTTGGAGGTGGAGGAGAGAGTAAAAATCAAGCGACTCTTGATAACGGTTTAGGTGGAGGAAACGGGGGCTTTGGGGGAGGCGGAGGAGGAGTTTCATTTAACTCTAACGGTCCTGTTGGCCTTGGGGGATTCGGGGCCGGAAATGGATCGAACGAACCCGCCTTCTCTGGAGGTGACGGTGGTGCCGGCGCTGCTCTTGGAGGCGCGATTTTTGTTTCCGAGCTTAGTTCTACGACACTTACCTACACCGATAATATGGTGGCCGGGAGCGCCTTTTCAGGAAATACCGTAACACTAGGAGATACTTTTCAGCCTAATACAGTAGGAGAGAGGAGAGAAAATTGGTCCTAATATTTTTCTAAGGGGGGGAGGGAGCTTAACGTTTAATATTGCTAATGGAGTGACGATGAATCTCCCTAGTGTCATTAAAACAGATCCTTCTGAAAGTGCTTCAACCATAAATAAACTTGGCTCAGGAACTCTTAATCTTTCATCAGCTTCCGATAATGATTCCTATGATTTTAAGTCTAATATTAATCTAAACGACGGCACATTAATTATTGCAGCCGATAATAATCTTGGAAATGCCGGCTCAGCATTGTCTATTAATAACGGAACGCTAAATACTACGGGAACATTCAATACAGGCAAAATTACGGCTATTGCCGGCAATGCAACAATTAACACAAATGCAGCCACGACGTTAACGGTGACGACAGCTCTTACGGGAAGCGGAACTTTAGTCAAGAAAGGAGGAGGAAACTTAGTATTTACACAAGATCACGCTATTCCTGGAGACTTAGCTCTTAATGAAGGAGGCATTGATTTAACAGGCACAACCCAGTCGATCGGAACTTTTTTAGGGACGGGAGGTACTCTGACTATCGGCACTTCTTTTACAACAGGTTCCGCCGACTCCACTTTTTCCGGAAATATTTCGGGATCAGGCAGTTTGGTGAAAAATGGAGCGGGAACCCTAACTTTAACCGGAGGCAACGATTATTCCGGAGGGACAACACTCCTAGATGGAATCTTAAGCATTTCAGCAGATAACAACTTGGGAAATTCTTCGGGCAACATGACTTTTAACGGGGGAACTCTCCGGACAACATCGGGGCTTACTTCTTCAAGAGATGTTAACTTACTGAGTGGGGGTGGAACAGTCGATGTTGCGGGCGGCCCTTTCCATATGTCAGGAGTGTTAGACGGAAGTGGAAATCTCACAAAAAATGGACCGGGCACACTAACTTTAAGCAGAGTACATACATACACAGGCATGACAAATATTCAGCAAGGAACCCTTGCCGTAAATGGAGCTATAAGTGGGCCGGTCTCTGTTTCCCCTGCTTCTTTTTTAAAAGGAACGGGAACTGTCGGGACCGTTCAAAATAATGGGGCGGTTTCTCCCGGATCTTCTATTGGGACTTTAACCATTAATGGAGATTATACCCAAGATCCTTCAGCCGCTTTAATCATAGAAATCGATAATGACCCTGTTATTTCAGACTTGCTTTCGATTTCGGGCACAGCTAATTTAGGCGGCTCTGTTGTACTAAATCCTTTACCGGGCATTTACGAAAAAGGGACAACTTATAAATTCTTGGAAGCTAACACAATTAATCACCAGTTTGATCAGCTTTTGGAGACACATCCTTTAGATTTTGCTTTAAGCTATTCACCGGGCTTTGTGGAAATCGTTATTCTTTTTGATGAGGCCGTTCTCCCAAAACCTATTGAAGAGTTAAAGGGGAATGCAAAAAAGATTGCTAACTACTTGTTTTCTTGCTCAAGCCTTCCTGTAAATGACCTGAACCCTATCTTAAAATCTCTTGTTAAAGTTTCTCCGGAGAATTTCGCAGCAGCGCTCCTTCAACTAGGTTCTCAACAATTTGGAAGCCTTGCACTCAATAATTTACAGACTAGTGTACGTGTAGGTGAATCAATGAACCAAACGAGCAATGCCTACAATAACTACTATCTAACTCCTTGTTATGAGTCTTTTAAGGATCCGGCATCTGGTTTGGATCAATCTATATGGTTTAATCCAATTGGGTATTACTACAAACAAAATGAGATGGAAGAACAAGTTCCTTTCAGTAGCAAGACTTATGGATTTACAACGGGCTTTAGCACCCGTCTCCTCGATCACCTTGTTCTAAGCGCCGGAACAGGTTACACTCATTCAAGCCTTAGCTGGTTTGAAAATAATGGCAGCGCCGATATCCAATCTGTTTATCTCAGCCCTTCCGTTGGATATGTTAGTGAATGTGGATATGCCGGACTTGTAGTGGTAGGGGCTCGGAGTTTTTATGATGTTAGTAGGAAAATCCACTTTTCAAATTTCAAGGATAAAGCACATAACGACCATAAAAGTTATGATCTCCTTGCCGGAATTAAAGGGGGCCTAAGGTTAAAGTCTCCGGAAAGTTTCCAAAAAAATCTCTTTCTTATTCCTACAGTCAGTTTTGACTATTTAAATATTTTTGAGAATGGATACCAAGAGTCGGGTGCCGGTCCTATTGGTTTATCTACTAGAAATGTTCATTCAGCTTTTCTCCGTCCAGAAGTAAAGTTTAAGATTTTAAAAGAACTAAAAACTCAGTCAATATGCGCATCTCCAAGCCTATATGTAGGTTGGTTAAGAAATATTCCTTTAACAAACGGTTATTATACTTCAAGATTTTATAAACAAAAAACTTGTGAGAAAAATTTCACTGTACAAAGTTATCACGGTTCAACAGATCAACTCGTTTTAGGAGCCGATCTAATCATTTTACACAAAGCCAATTGCTCATTAAAAGTTGGGTATGAGGCCAATATAGGGAATCATTACAACGTACAAGAAGGAAACCTCAATTTTAACTACCTCTTCTAAAGAGCCTGCCGCGAGGCTATTTTGGACTTTCGACGATTTATTCTTCCCTCTAAATATGTAGGGCGGTAGGAGCGTTCCCGGGTTGGATTTTGCAAGAAGTTCTTATCCTTTGAAGTTAAAATTTCACTCAGCTAATATGGGCCTCTTCTAAGGAGCCGTTATGTTAAAGAAAAGCCTCAGGGACGTAATAGAATTTTATGGTCAAAGCGGGGGTGATAAGCGCCTTTTAACCCATGTGGCTTTTGATAGCCGTCAAGTGAAGCGGGGAACTCTTTTTTTTTCTTTAAAAGGAGAAAAGGTTGATGGACATGATTTTTTAGATGAGGTGGCAAAGAGAGAAGGGGTTGCAGCCGTTGTATCCGAAGATTATCGAGGACCTGATTATGGATTGGTCCTGATTCCAGTTTTCGATGTTGTGGCGGCCTTGCAGAGATTGGCAAAGGCTGAGTACGAGCAAAACCCCTCTCTTGTTATTGCTGTGACAGGGAGTGTGGGCAAGACTACAATGAAAGAGTTTCTTGCTACTCTCTTAGCAGAGAAATTTCCTGTTGCAAAAACCCCCGGCAATGCCAATAGCCAAGTAAGTTTACCTTTGACTCTTATTAATCGTATCGGGTTTGAGCAGGTTATTGTTTTAGAAAAGGGGATGAGCTTTCCTGGCGAGATGACCAAACTCATTCAAATGGCTCCTCCTGATATTGGAGTTTTGACTCAGGTGTCCTTAGTGCACGCAGAAAACTTTCCTGGATTAGAAGCCATTGCAAAGGCGAAATGTGAAATGTTCCAGCTTGAGACAACAAAACTTGGTTTTTTTCAAAATCAAACCCTTTCTTATCGAGCTGTTCAAAACTTAAAGTGTCAGAAAATTAGCTATGGAGGTAGTGGAGATTACAGTTTGAAAATCTTAGGAAAAGAAGTAAAGATCACTGAAAGGGGAGAAGAAAGTCCGACTTTTATACTTCCTTTTAAAGAAAGTCACTTATTGGAAAACTTTTTAGGAGCGGTTGCTGTAGCCCGTCATTTCGATCTTTCTTGGGAAGAAATTGCTCGTGGTGCCAAGAAATTGAAACCTTACCGCCATCGCTTTGAAAAGGTTATGAAGAATGGCGCTCTTTATATCGATGATGCTTATAACGCCAGTCCCATTGCTGTGAAAGCTGCGCTGGCTAATTTGCCTCAGGTAAAGCCGGGTAAAAAAGTCATTGCGGTTTTGGGAGCAATGAAAGAGCTAGGAGTTTTTTCGAAACCGAGCCACCATGAAGTTGCTACATTTGCGCTGCCTCTTGTGGATTACTTGTTGTGTTTGGGTGATGAGTGCCAACCGATGGTTGAAGTTTTCCAAGGAGAAAAACCCGTTGAACTTTTAATGGATTTGGGATCACTTGGCAAACGGGTAAAAGAGCTCGCTGGTGAAGGAGATGTTGTCCTCATTAAGGGATCAAATTCGCTTAAGATGTGGACGATTCTTGAGTAGTCATTATTCGTCGAATTCTTTAAACTTAAACCATGTTACTACTTTTTCTGCAGTTTTTAGTTTATCATACTCATGTTAAAATTCCCGCGGTGTTTTGGTATTCTTCTACCCGTATGATTTTGGCTGTTCTTACAACACTCTTGTTGACGATTTTTATCGGACCTCGTTTTATCAGCCGCCTATATGAGCTGAAAACAGGGCAGTCGATTCGTGTCGAAGATTGTCCAATGCTCGCTAAGCTCCATCAAAAGAAAAAAGAGACTCCGACAATGGGGGGAATTTTGATTTTGTTCTCGATGCTAATCGCTCTATTACTCTGGATGGATTTGCATAGCGTTTTTACGCTTATTCTTTTAATTGCTACAGTCTGGTTAGGAATTTTAGGCGGGTTTGATGACTATCTAAAAATGAAATACAAGAATTCTAAAGGGTTAAAAGCAAAAAAGAAATTTGGATTGCAGGTTCTCCTTGCCTCTCTTTTTGCTCTCTATCTTTTATGGCCCGCCTTCACGGATGTTATTCACGAGAAACAGTGGTTTCCTTCTCCGATTTCTAAAGAACAAGTCCAAGAAGGAGAGCCAACCACTTATACCACCCAAGAAACTTATGGGCGCTACTACTTTCCTTTTAAGAAAAGCCCCTTATTTGTATTAACGGGAGCAGGGCTGATTTTAGGTTTTATCGTGACTGTAGTTGTTGTGACCGGAGCTTCTAATGCCGTTAATTTAACCGATGGGTTAGATGGACTTGCTTCAGGATGTATTTTGCTCGTTGCTCTTGCCCTTGCTGTCTTTGCTTTTCTCTCTAATCACATTGAGCTCGCGTGTTATTTGAATATTCCTTATTTGGAGGGAAGCAGTGAAATTGCCGTTTATCTCTGTGCCATGGCCGGAGCTTGTCTTGGTTTTTTATGGTACAATGGGTACCCGGCTCAGGTTTTCATGGGGGATATTGGTTCGCTTGCTCTTGGAGGAATTCTTGGGATTTCTGCGGTGCTGCTCAGGCGCGAATTTTTACTCGCTTTGATTGGAGGGGTTTTTGTAATCGAAGCTCTATCGGTGATTTTACAGGTAATCAGTTACCGCTTTCGCAATAAGAAGAGGATCTTTCGCTGCGCTCCGCTTCACCATCATTTTGAGTTTAAAGGATGGCCCGAGTCAAAGGTTGTAATCCGGTTTTGGATTATTGGGTTGATTCTCGCCTTAGCGGGGCTCGCTTCAATCAAATTTCAATAGGAGGTTTGATGCAAGCACTTGTCATTGGTTTAGGGAAAAGTGGTCGGGGAGCCGCCAGGTTTCTTCGGCATTTAGGTTATAAAGTTACAGGAGTGGACCGGTTGCTCGCAGGAAAAAAGCTAGAAGGGGTTTATCTTTTTTCTGAAGAAGAATCGTTGCCTCATTTTGATTTTGATATTGTGATTTTATCTCCGGGCATTCCTCAAACCCACCCACTGGCATTGAGAGCTCAAAGACAGGGAATAAAGCTCATGGGAGAAGCGGAGTTGGCTCTGCGTCACTTAAAAAATCCGTGTATTGGCATCACAGGAACAAATGGAAAAACGACATTAACCCTACTCATTGCGCATATATTGAATACTTGTGGAAAAAAAGCGCGGGCATTAGGCAATGTTGGAGAAAGTTTAGCCGGAAACTTAATCGACCTTGATCCTGAAATAATTGTGGTTGCAGAGCTTAGCTCCTTCCAACTTGAAACTTTACAAGCGCCTGCTATTGATGTCGGAGTCATCACTTCTATTACTCCAGATCATCTAGATCGGTATCCTTCTTTTGAGACCTATGCTCAGCTGAAAGGGCATTTAAGCGATTTGATTAAGCCGGATGGATGGCTCTTTGTCTCAAAGGAAGCGAGCGAGTTTACACGGTTTTTTTCTCTTAAGACTTCTTGCGAGATAATTGACCCGGATTCTTATTTACAACTAACGGTAAAGGAGAGATACTTAGAAAAGTTTGGTAGGGATAAAATCGCTCTTGCTTTTGCTGTTTGTAAAAAGTGGGGGATCGAGTGGGAAGCCTTGACTAGTGCCAAGCAAACATTTATTTGGCCGTCCCATAGGCTTGAATCCTTAGGCGAGATAGGTGGCGTTACGTATTATAACGATAGCAAAGGAACAAACCCCGAAGCCGTTCTTTTTGCACTCAAAAATATGGAACGCCCTGTGATTTTGATTGCAGGGGGTCTCGATAAAGGAACTTCCTTTGAGAGATGGAAGGACCCCTTTAAAGATAAAGTAAAAGGAGTTTTTGCGATTGGTCGAGCAGCTTTGCTCATTAAAAAAACACTTAGTGGTTGTTGCCCGGTTAGAGTTCGGGCAACATTAGAAGAAGCTACGCTATCCGCAAAAGCACTAGCAAAACCCGGAGAGGCCATCTTACTTTCTCCCGGGTGTTCGAGCTTCGATCAGTTTGCAAACTTTGAAGAAAGAGGAAACAGGTTTAAGCAGCTTTTTCAAAAGCTTAGGAGTAAAGAATGAATCGAAAAGATTTAATTATCGTTG
This sequence comes from Morbakka virulenta, assembly GCA_003991215.1. Lineage (NCBI taxonomy): Eukaryota > Metazoa > Cnidaria > Cubozoa > Carybdeida > Carukiidae > Morbakka > Morbakka virulenta. The sequence goes on from RDPX01000121.1 coordinate 63,021, forward strand.
CCGTTCTGATCAATTGCGGACTGCTAATTGCCTTGTTTATCAGTGCCGCCGGGTCGGATCGGGATGCTTCCTTGCAATTACCTCACGCCCAAGTGACGCAAGAAATGCCTCGGGTCGTTAGTTCTCAGACTCGGACATCTCCTCAATATGGGGATCAAATTGATCAAATGCTTAGCCAATATAGTGCGAAATTAGAGGAAAAAGAGAAAACTGCTGCTATTTTGCCCCCGCCCGTTTTAACACCGGCGGCGAAAATAGAAAGTAAGTCTCCTAAAGTGCCTGCCGCTCAAAAGAACACCGAGAACTTGCGCAGTGTCATAGTTGAAAAAGGAGATGTATTAGAAAAGATTGCCCGTTCTTATGGAGTCAAAGTCGATGATATCATGAAGCTCAATAGCCTTGAAGGTACATCCTTGCAAATTGGACAGGTACTCAAACTTCCTCCTAAAAATATTCTAAAAAACGCCCCCAAGCAAGAGGTTGATTCTAGCAAGTACTATATCGTCAAAGGGGGGGATAATCCTTGGACGATTGCTCAGAAAAATAACATGCAGGTTGAAGAACTACTCGAACTCAATAACATGGATGAAGCAAAAGCCAAACGACTCCGTCCCGGGGATAAGTTGAAAATCAAGTAGTGAGAAAGAGTGCGTTTTTACTCTTAGGTTGTGTTGTCACTCTTTTTGCTATTGGAGTGCTAATGGTTTTCGGTACTACCTCTGCTGAGGTAATCGATCGAAATCTTAATGTCAGTACCCATCATGCCCTTTTTAAACAGCTTTTATATAGTTGTATTAGTTTAGTAGGAGCTTTACTGATCTGGTTTTATGGCTACATCAAGGTTTTAAAACTTGCCCCCCCCCTTTTTTACTTGCTCTTTTTTGCTTTGGTCCTTGTCTTCATCCCCGGCATTGGTCAACAGCTCAACGGGGCTTGTCGCTGGATTATAATCGGTCCGATTTCCTTTCAGCCTTCTGAATTTTTAAAAGCGATCATGCCTCTTTATTTTATTACGCTTCTTTTAAGGAAAGAAGAAATGACATGGAAACATTTTTATAAGATTATCGCCCTTTTTTCCGCTCCCCTCTTCTTGATACTCATCGAGCCGGATAACGGAGCTGTTGCAATTATTATGTTAACCATGATGGCTCTTTTCTTTATTTCTCGGATCCGTTGGATTTATTGGCTCCTCCCCGTTCTTGTTCTAACTGCAGCGGGGGCTGTGGCGGCCTTTCAGATGCCTCATGTAAAGAAAAGGATCCAAGTTTATTTACATCCCGAGCTAGATCTGCTGGGGAAGGGACACCAGCCTTATCAAGCCAAGATTGCAGCCGGTTCCGGGCAATTTTTTGGTAGGGGAGTGGGTGAAAGCCTCCAAAAACTGAATTACCTTCCTGAGGCACGAAGCGACTATATTGCTGCGATCTATGCCGAGGAATTTGGCTTTATTGGAATTTTATTTTTAGTGCTTCTTTACCTTTTAATGGCCTATAGTGGTTTTCATATTGCTTCAAAAGCCGAAGAAAAACGAGGTTTTTATTTGGCTGCCATTTTAACTTTTTTAGTCGCCCTGCAAGCTTTTCTAAACTTAGGGGTAGTTTCGGGGCTTTTGCCGAGTAAAGGAACCAATCTCCCGTTTTTTAGCCAAGGAGGTTCTTCTCTATTAGCTAACACTTTAGCTATAACGTTGATTCTGAGTGTTGCAAGGCCTCTTAAGCAGATTGCCTCGGAGAAAAGAGCATGGAAAATAGTCAAAGAAATATAAAAGTTATTATTGCTGCAGGAGGAACCGGAGGGCATCTTTTCCCCGCACAAGCTTTAGCTCTTGATTTACGAGAAAGGAAAGAGGAAGTAGATATCCGCTTTATAGGAGCGGGTTTAAACAATAATCCGTACTTTAAAAAGCATCATTTCCAGTTTCATAATATTACCAGCGCAACTCCGTATAAAAAGAATCCTTGGCAGATTTTAAAAGCTTTTTTTTCTTTATTAAAAGGGATTTGTCAGTGTTTGAAAACTTTTTGCAAGTTTCGCCCAAACATTGTAATTGGTTTTGGAAGTTTTCATTCTTTCCCTGTTTTAGTTGCGGCAAAACTTTGCCGTATCCCCATTATTCTATTTGAGTCGAATGTTGTCCCCGGTCGGGTTAACCGTTTTTGTTCCCGGTGGGCCGCGATTTCCGCCGTCCAATTTTTTTCTGCTGCGGACCGCCTAAAAGGGAAGACGGTTGCTGTTCAAATGCCTCTTCTGCAATATAACTCTGATGTTTGCAAAAAAAAGGCGCGTCATTATTACAATTTAGATGAAAATTGTCTGACAATTTTGGTTTTTGGAGGATCTCAAGGGGCGCATCCAATTAATCACTATTTTTGTGGCTCTCTTGAAAAACTGCTTGCAAAGAAGCTTGACTTTCAGATCATTCACATTGCCGGAAGTTCGAAGTGCGCAGAAAGACTACGGGAAGTGTATACCAAATATGAGGTGTCTGCCTGTGTAAAGCCATTTGAAGAAAAGATGGATTATGCGTGGCGTGCAGCTGACCTTAGTATTTCGCGGGCGGGATCCGCAACTCTTGCCGAGCAAATTGAGTTTGGTATCCCCGGTATTCTCATCCCATATCCTTATGGAACGGAAGACCACCAAGGAATGAATGCGGCTTTTCTTGCTGATAAAATAGGGGGCGCTATCAAAATCATGGAAACGGAGCTTTCTTCAGATGTGCTTGTGAGCACCATTGAAGCTCTTCTTGACTCCTCTAAAGAAAGGTTGATGACTATGAAAAAAGCGTTGCATAAATACAAAGTAGGCGGAGAGAAGAAAGACTTGTGCAGCGTTGTTTTTGAAACTCTCCCAAAATTATGACGAAAGCTTACCACTTTATCGGCATCGGGGGGATTGGAATGAGCGGTTTGGCCCATATTCTAATCGATTGCGGATTTAAGGTTTCGGGAGAAGATCTAAAAGAAACGCTTATAACAGAGCAGCTCAGAAAAAGAGGGGCTTATCTTACTTCAAAGATTTCAGGACGTCCGATTGTTGTTTACAGTAGCGCCATACTTTCTGACCACCCGAGTTTTGTTTACGCTAAAGAGCTAGGACTGCCTCTTATGCACCGATCTGATCTTTTAAAACAATTAATGGCAAAAAAGTGTCGATTGTTAGTTGCTGGGACTCATGGTAAAACAAGCACTTCCGCTCTTCTTGCCCATGTTTTATCGACCGTAGGCTTAGACCCAAGTTTTGCTATTGGAGGAATGGTTCCCTCACTTGGAGGAAATGGGCGTCATGCTGCAGGAGACTATTTTGTTGCCGAAGCTGACGAAAGTGACGGGTC
>RDPX01000121.1:66502-77801 GCA_003991215.1 Morbakka virulenta
ATTGGAAAACAGAGCAAAAACTGATCGAGGGCTTTTCTGTTTTTGCTCAAAAGATCACCGACCCCGATCTTTTATTTTGGTGTGGCGATGACTTTACGATGAAAAGGTTTAAACTTCCGGGATTTAGCTATGGAAAAGAAGCCGATGTCTCATTGAGAATGACAGAGTTTAGTCAAAACGAAAACGGGATTAAGTTTTCCGCTACTTTTAAGGAAAAATCGCTTTTTGACTTGTATGTTCCTGTGCTAGGAGAACATCAAGCGTTAAATGCTCTAGCTGCTTGTGGACTGGCTTTGCAACTCGGCGTTAAGGAGAGTGAGGTGCGTGAGGCTTTTACAACATTTAAAGGAGTGAGCCGACGCTTAGAAAAAAAAGGAGAGGTGAAGGGAATCACACTTTATGATGACTATGCGCATCATCCCACCGAAATTCACCAGATGCTAAGTGCTCTCAAAGCTGCAGTAGGGAAAAAAAGGCTCGTTGCCGTTTTCCAGCCTCACCGCTACACAAGAACCGCCGACTTAATCGAAAGGTTTGCCTCTTCTTTTTCTGCCTCTGATGTGTGTGTTATTACAGATGTATATGCGGCCGGAGAACTTCCAATCAAAGGTATTTCAGGAGAAAGTCTATTTCGTAAAATCTGTGTACCTCAGGAAAACTACTATTTTTCTAAGCAGGAATTACCTCATGCCCTTCGGCGACTTCTTAAACATCAAGATGTCATCGTGACCATTGGTGCAGGGGATATTACCCGATTAGGAGAAGAACTCATGGAGATGCTCTTATGAACTATACCATTTATTCTATAGGTAAGTTCATGAGAAAATGGTTGGCTTCCTTCTTGTTCGCACTTCTGATTGTTTGCACTTTTTTTGTTTACTTGCGCTTTGAAAAAAAAAAGAGGTTCCAATCAAGAGAGACCTTCATTACAAAAATTATCCAGACAGGGCCACAGAAAGAGGCGCTTAAAACAGATGTCTTAGCTGAGCTTTTAGGTCTCTCTATAGATCATCGAACTTCTCTTGTTTCCTTTGACCTTAAGGCAGCTGCCGAGAAGCTTCTTCAATATCCTCTTATCAAGAAGGCTAAGGTCGAAATATATGACTTAGAAACCCTTTATATTGACTATACCTTATATCAACCTTGTGTTTGGGTAGGAGATGCTGAGAACCTCGCAATGGATCGAGACAAGTTCCTATTTCCCTTCTTTCCGTTTTTTACTCCCAAGAAAATGACGCAATTCTACTTAGGGCTTAGGTCATTAAACGGTATTTGGAACCGCCCACTTGAAGCAACACCGGTTGATTTAGCATTTCAAATCTTTGACTTTCTTCAAGATAAACCCTTTTTTATTTCTCGAATCGATGTATCTCAAGCCGAAGCGAAGAATTTGGGGAAGCGAGAAGTGGTTGTTGTGCTCGAGAAAGGCCACAACTATCATTACTTACGCCTCACCCCCAAGAAATTCAAGAAGCAGCTCAAGCACTACTTTAAGCTTTGCCAAGAAGTCGAATATAATGAAGATATTATGGTAGATTTACGAGTTCCTCAACTAGCTTTTATTCAAAAGAGGTAGGATCGTTTTCTGAAAAGCCGTGAAGACATCTTTAGAAGAGTCAGAATTCAAGATGAGGATGAGGTTGCGGTTAAGTGTTTCGGCTTGGATGTTTGACATCTCAGTTGAAGCTTCCTTTATCACTTGATCGAATATTTTTTTAAGGTCGCCGGAAGGTTTTCCTTCGGATAGGTTGATGGCCATCTCGATCTGCGTTGTATACATTACGACCCGGCTCTGGGGATTGTTTTCGGTCAGGTCGTTGATGATCCTTTGTGTTTCATAATCAATTTGATCCATAGAGATTTTTCCGTTGTTGAGGTCCTCTCTAAGGTCTGATAATAGCGAGATTGCTTCCTCTTCTTTTTCAGGAGTAAGGAGCGCCTTTTGAGCTATTTGCATAATAATTTGAAGATTATGAGCGCTTTGGGAGGGGTCTTCACTTTTTCGCCTCCATTTGTACCATGAATAAAAAGATGAAGAGTGATTGTAAAGCTTTTCGCCTACCTTCCCGGGGCGGCCCTTTTTAGGGCGAACCCCTTCTGGATCAGCCTCAGGAGAGAATGGGGGTACATGGTAATCTGAAATTCTATCAACCATAATGATTCCCCTCTCTTCCTCACCTTATTTTTTATTTTAGCTCATTTTCTGATTATTTTGGACCGATTTTTTTAAATTAAGATTTATTCTAAACTTTTTATAACCAATAAGGTCAAAACCTAAACCTTTAGCATTCAATCTTCTTTTTTTCTCATTATCTTTCTCTAGATCTCCGGGAAGGATTGCCTCAAATCTATTTGCATGTTAAATTATCCTTCCGGCTCTATTTGAAAGAGAAGCTAATTATTTAATTTCTAGAAGGTGACCATGAAAGAATTTATTTCATACATTATTAAAAACTTAGTCGATTGCCCTGATGATGTTGCAATTAATATCTATGATGGAGAGAAGAGCTCTGTTGTTGAAATCAAAGTTGCGGCTGACGATATCGCCAAACTTGTAGGAAGGCAAGGAAGAACTATTAAAGCCTTACGCACGGTTTCGATGACTGTTGCAGCCCGTCTTGGTCGAAAAGTCCGCTTAGAGATCGTTCAATAAACACCAAGATATTTTTTGCATTTTTTCTCTTCTGAGAAGAGTTTACAAAATATAATTTTAAAGATATCCTTTTTTATTTACGCCTGTATTAGCGTGGGGTCAAAAATGTCAGTTGGGTTAAGTATTAATATCGAAGAAGAAAAAGGGAAGACGATTATCCGTATCGAAGGACGGATGGATGCAGCTAACTCTCCCAAGTTAGAGTCGAAACTCGAAGAACTTGTTAAAGGAGGAAAGACTCAATTGCTCCTTGATTTTGCGAAAGTGGATTACTTAAGTAGCGCGGGAATGCGCCTTCTGCTTTCAATGACCAAAAAACTGTCGGATAAAGGTGGATTTAATGTGTACTCCATTAATGAAGAAGTAATGGAAATCATCAAAATGGCAGGCTTTGAAAGAATTCTTAAGATCTATCAGACCGAGAAAGAAGCTTTAGATGCTTTTTAATGAGTTATTCAGACCTCCCTTATGCTCTCAAGCAGAAAGAGCTCCCCCCCTATTTAAGGAAAAGGGTGATTGTCATTGCCGGTCCAACTGCTTCAGGGAAAACACGACTTTCCCTTGAACTTGCCAAGCTTGTTGATGGTGAGATCATCTCAGCAGACTCTGTTCAGGTTTATCGTGGGATGGACATCGGAACGGCCAAATCCACATTAGAGCAGCGTCAACAAATCCCTCACCACTTAATCGATGTCTGCGAGCTTTCCGAAACATTTAATGTTGTTCAATTTTATGAACATGCTATAGAGAGAATTCGAGAAATTTTAGCTCGAGGCACCACCCCTATTGTTGTAGGAGGAACCGGCTTTTACCTCCATTCTCTTTTATATGGGCCTCCTCAAGGTCCTCCCGCATCACCTGAAATTCGACAGAAGCTCGAACAAGATCTCGACAAATTCGGAACGGAGGCTTTGTATGAAAAACTTTGCCAGTTCGACCCTGATTATGGAAGGACCATTAATCAACGAGATCGACATAAAATCATCCGGGGCCTTGAAATCATGTCCCTGACGGGAAAGAGAGTGTCAGATTTTCCGAAAGACAACAAAACTGAGAAGCTCAAAGAATTTGATTTTCGATGTTGGTTTATTTACTTTCCTAAAGAAATCCTTTACCCTCGAATTGAAATGCGGTGCGACGAAATGATTGCAAAAGGTTTTATTGAAGAAGTCAAGTATCTGGAGTCCATAGGGATTAAAGAGAATTTATCCGCTTCGCAAGCTATTGGGTATCGTCAATGCTTGGAGTTCCTTAATTCTGATCATAGCGATGAAGACTGGGAACATTTTGTTTGGGAGTTCAAAAAAACGAGTCGCAGGTTTGCTAAACGACAGTTCACTTGGTTCCGTAAAGAACCGCTTTTTCGCTGGATCGATCTCGATATTCATGGCTACCAAAAAGCTTTAGAACTTATCCTTCAGGATTATGAGAGCCGCTACTAGTCCGGCGCCGGTTAGACAATCTACTTTCCAATAATTAGGAGATTCATTAAAATTGCTCAAAGCGGAGCTATTTTTATTATTTGAAAAAGAAGTCTATGGGCACAGAAGAGAAAGAACCTCAAAATATATCAAAAGAAAAGAAAAAGAGTCAAATTACGAATTTTATAGCAAAAGAGTCCGGCCCCTTTACGATTTTTAGTGAGACTTTCGAAAAAACAAAGAGCTCTGAAGAGAAGATTCAGCTTGCAATTGCTTTCATGAAAAGTGTCCTTTCTCAGCCTGAAGGAGGTACTCTCAAAGACTTTTGGGATGCCAAAAAACTCTGCGGACCTATTTTTAAAGAGCAGCTGAATCCCATCAAGCGGAATCATCTTTGGTCGGAATATGTAGAGCTTGTTCAAGAAGCCCGCCGCCTAAAAGAAATCATGGATGAGCAGGCAGCTTTTTCTATTGAACAGATAGACCTGGCAATCGAAGCACTAGAAACCGATATGGGTCGCTATGAACAACTGATTGCACAATTGCCTCACCTCACCTTCCCAAAATCTTCTAAAGACATTCTCACAAAACATGAACTTTACGATATGAGTCAACGTGAACTCAATCTTTTGAAAACTTTGATTTCTCGCCTTGATGGCTTGAGGAAAGAGGTTATCGGAACTGATATGAGAATTAGTCAAAAAAATCGAATCTTAAAGCGTCTCTCTAAGTTAGGTGACATTGTTTTCCCAAAGCGCAAAGAACTTATCAAGCAAGTAAGTGATCAGTTTATTCAAGATGTTGAAACTTTTGCCCTAGAAAGATTTCCTAAAGAAGGATCGGAGTCTAAGCAAAGCCGCACAACGCCTAATTATGTGATTCGCGAAGAAATCAAGAACTTTCAGGGGCTAGCAAAACTTTTGACTCTCAATACCCATGCTTTTACAAAAACTCGTAAGATACTCAGTGAGTGCTGGGATGTCATTAAAGAAAAAGACAAGGAAAGAAAAAAGGAATTTGGAGAAAAAAGTAAAGAGCAAAAGGAAAACTTTTTCAAAATCTCGGAGAAGGTAAAGTCTTTTCAAGAATTTTGTGAAAAGCCGGAAAACCTTGTGAAGGAAAAAATCCTTCAAGAGTCTCATGCCATTTTTAATGAGATGAAGACCCTTTCTTTTGGCCGTGACTCCATTCGAGCCCTGCGCGAAGAAATTCAAAAGACTCAAAAAGAGGCTCTTGGTAAGATTGAAGAAAAATCCTCTCAAAAAAGAAAAGAGGAGAGAAAGAAAGTCGAAGATCTCAGAGAAAGACTTTCGACTCTCATTGGAGGTGAGCAAAAAACATCTCTCGAAGAGCTGCTCAAACAAGAGAAAGCTCTTGTTGAAGAATATGAAACTTTTGATCTGCCCCAAATCGATCAACATGCTTTTGAGCGGCAATTCTCAGATATCTCGAGTTTTATCCTTGATAAGAAAGGAGAAAAAGCTATATCGAAAGAGGAGTTTGAGGCTTTATATGAAGCTCGAATCAATCTATTAGAAGAGATTAAAACTCAAGTTGAAATCTACCGTAAAGAAATGGGGGGATCTGGGCTTGACTTTGAAAAAGGGATGGCCTATCGTGAGCTTTATGATAGCGCTAAAATTCATCTAGATAAAGATACGGAAGCGTTAAATAATCTCGAAGAAAAACTTGACCAGCTAGAATCTTGACCAACCAAATATCAATTAGCGCCTTTGATCTTGATCATACATTAATCGAAGCGAACAGTAGCTTTCTTTTTTATCAATACTTAGTAAAAAAAGGATTTTTTCATCCGCTCTCACTTTTTCGCACCCTTTTTTATTCCCTTGAACACCGCTTTTTTAATCTCGGACTGCGCGAGCTTCACGAAAAGGTCTTCAATCGGTTTTTAAAAGGGAGGTCGATCAGACTTGTTGAAGAGCAAGTCAATCAATTTTTGCAGGAAGATTTTTATCGTTTTATTTACTATCCTTCTTTTTCCCGCCTTCGTCGTGCCCAGCACGAAGGTCATTACACAATTATTTTATCCAATTCACCTTCTTTTATTGTGGGACCCATTGCACGCTATCTTGGTTTTTCTCATTGGTGTTCTTCAGAATACCAGGTAAACGAAAGAGGAATGCTCGATTCGGTCAAATCTATTCTTTTGGGGGATGGAAAAGCCTCCTATTTAAAGTCCCTTGCTTCAAAGTTCAAAACCGATATCAAGCGTGTGACAGCCTATTCCGATAGCCCGCTGGACCTCCCCTTTCTTTCAGCTGCCGGTACGGCTGTTGTGGTGAATCCCACAGAAAGAATGCGCAAGATTTCTCAAGAAAATTATTGGGAAATCATCTAACATCAATTTTATGACAGAGAAAATCGGTTTTTTTGGCGGCACATTCGACCCCATTCATTTTGGTCACCTCAATTTAGCTACGGAGTTTTTGGAAAAACAAAAATTAGATCGTATCTTGTTTTGTCCTGCCAATCTTTCCCCAACAAAGGAAAGAACCCCCCCTGCAACATCCGCTCAGCACCGCTTAAATATGATCATCCTTGCGACGGAAGAAGTGCCTTCATTTGTTCCTTTTGATGAAGAACTATCTCGCCCTCCCCCCTCATTCACCATTGATACTATTCGGAGTTTAGTTAAAGAGGGGAGGGAGCTTTATCTTATCATGTCCGAAGATGTTGCATATAGCTTCGATCAGTGGAAAGATTCGGAAAAACTTCTCGTCCTAACCAAGCCTCTCATAGGGACTCGCTTAGGATTTAGTAAAGAAAAATTGAATACATTTCCTTGCGGTATAAAAATAAAATTAGAGCAAGGTATGCATCCTATTTNACTTCGTCGTGCCCAGCACGAAGGTCATTACACAATTATTTTATCCAATTCACCTTCTTTTATTGTGGGACCCATTGCACGCTATCTTGGTTTTTCTCATTGGTGTTCTTCAGAATACCAGGTAAACGAAAGAGGAATGCTCGATTCGGTCAAATCTATTCTTTTGGGGGATGGAAAAGCCTCCTATTTAAAGTCCCTTGCTTCAAAGTTCAAAACCGATATCAAGCGTGTGACAGCCTATTCCGATAGCCCGCTGGACCTCCCCTTTCTTTCAGCTGCCGGTACGGCTGTTGTGGTGAATCCCACAGAAAGAATGCGCAAGATTTCTCAAGAAAATTATTGGGAAATCATCTAACATCAATTTTATGACAGAGAAAATCGGTTTTTTTGGCGGCACATTCGACCCCATTCATTTTGGTCACCTCAATTTAGCTACGGAGTTTTTGGAAAAACAAAAATTAGATCGTATCTTGTTTTGTCCTGCCAATCTTTCCCCAACAAAGGAAAGAACCCCCCCTGCAACATCCGCTCAGCACCGCTTAAATATGATCATCCTTGCGACGGAAGAAGTGCCTTCATTTGTTCCTTTTGATGAAGAACTATCTCGCCCTCCCCCCTCATTCACCATTGATACTATTCGGAGTTTAGTTAAAGAGGGGAGGGAGCTTTATCTTATCATGTCCGAAGATGTTGCATATAGCTTCGATCAGTGGAAAGATTCGGAAAAACTTCTCGTCCTAACCAAGCCTCTCATAGGGACTCGCTTAGGATTTAGTAAAGAAAAATTGAATACATTTCCTTGCGGTATAAAAATAAAATTAGAGCAAGGTATGCATCCTATTTCTGCAATGGATATTAGTAGCACGAAGATTCGAGAGCGGCTCAAAAGGAGGCTTTATTGCGGTCATTTAGTCCCCGGAAAAGTCCTAGACTACATTTATCAAAATGGTTTATACTACAATCCTTAAGAGTGCATTTTTTAGTTATTATTTGAATGAAAAAAGATCCTTTGGAGCTTGTTAAAAACCTTACGCAATTGATTTTTGATAAAAAAGGAAGTAATATCATTGCAATTGACGTTCGTGGGGTATCTTCGATTACGAATTTTGTTATCATTGCGGATGGAAATGTGGATCGCCATGTGATTGCTCTTGCAAAGGAAGTCGAAGCTACGATGCGAGACGGTGGAGAAAAGCTAATGCGCGTAGAGGGAATGCAAATTGGAGACTGGGTGGTGCTCGATTATTTTGAGGTTGTCATTCATCTTTTTGTCCCCCAAATGAGGCAAAAATATCAACTAGAAAGATTATGGAGTGATGGGAAAGTCATCGATCTCGAGATTTCTCATTCGGATACTCCATGCTATGGTAAGTAGGAAATAGAGAAATGGATAAGAAAAGACGCATTGTAGTAACAGGAATGGGTCTCGTCTCGTGTTTTGGTATGGATGTAGATCAATTTTATGAGGATCTCTTAGCCGGAAAGAGTGGAGTTCGACCTATTACGAACTTTCCTTGTGAAGATTACCCAACCCGTTTTGCTGCGTCCATTCAAGGTTTTGAAGTAGGTGACTACATTGATAAAAAACAAGCAAGGCGTGTTGATCCCTTTATTCGCTATACCATGGTAGCCGGAAAAAGGGCCTTAGAAGATGCTGGTCTTAATCTCGAAGGTCTTGAAAAACTTGATAAATCCAAATGTGGAGTCCTTGTTGGTTCCGGTATGGGTGGAATGTCTGTGTTTTTTAATGGAAACAAAACCCTTTTTGAAAAAGGGTTTAACCGGATCACTCCATTTTTTGTTCCGTATATCATCACGAACATGGGAGGGGCACTCCTTTCGATGGACCTGGGATTTACCGGACCCAACTACTCAATTTCAACTGCCTGTGCAACGGCAAACTATTGCATCATTTCTGCTGCTCAGCATATCCAAAGAGGTGATGCCGATCTCATGCTCTGCGGAGGAACGGAAGCTCCTATTAATCCCATTGGAGTTGCCGGCTTTGTCGTTATTAAAGCTCTTTCCGAGCGTAATGATGATTATGAAAAAGCTTCCCGTCCCTGGGATAAAAACCGTGATGGTTTTATCATAGGAGAGGGGTCTGCTGTTCTTGTTTTAGAAGAACTCGAGCACGCTAAGAAACGAGGCGCACCGATTCTTGCCGAATATCTAGGCGGTGCTGTTTCGGCAGATGCTCATCACATGACAAGCCCCCGAGAAGATGGCTCCGGAGTCGCTAAAGCGATGGAAGGTGCGATCCAAGATGCAGAGATTGAAAAAACGGATATTAATTATATCAATGCTCACGCAACCTCGACTGTTGTCGGAGATCTATGTGAAGTGCGTGCAGTTCGCAGTGTGCTTGGCGATCATGTCAAGAACATTAGAATGAATGCGACCAAGTCAATGGTTGGCCATTGTTTAGGCGCAGCTGCCGGTGTCGAAGCTATTGCTTCGATCAAAGCTATTCAGACAGGCAAGTTGCACCCTACGATCAATATCGATGATCCGGAAGAAGAACTTAAAGGAATCGATGTTGTTCGCAATCAAGCGCAGGATTTCCAAGTTCGGGTAGCTATGTCTAACTCATTTGGGTTCGGAGGTCATAATTCCGCAGTTCTTTTTGCTCCCTACAATCCGTAATCTTTAGCGGTAAAATCTGCAGGAAAAGTTCCAGAAATTGAATTTGGGTAAAAGAGAGGGTTTAGATCATAAAATGATAGCTTTCAACAGTCTCATAATAGGCTTATAGCCATGATTAAAACACGGTGTTTTGGGATCATTCCTCTCAGGTTTAGTGAGAATGATTGGGAAGTTTTTCTTGTTCAGCATCTTAATGGTGGCCACTGGGGCTTTCCTAAAGGGCATGCAGAAAAGGGAGAGAACCCTAAACAAACGGCTGAGCGAGAGTTACGAGAAGAAACTAGCATGGAGGTCATCCGCTACCTTCCACAACCCTATCTGACTGAAAATTACCGTTATGAGAGCACAGAAGGCTGTCTGATCGATAAGACGGTTCGTTTCTATCTAGCTGAGGTGACTTCCAAATATGCGATTCAATCCAGCGAAATCATTCGGGGGCATTGGATTCCACTTAAGGAGCTCCTTTCCTATGCTATTTTTCCAGAAGAGCAAGGCCTCTATACCGCACTTATTCGATCTCTTTCTTAAGATATTTCCTTTCAATCATTTATAAATTTTTTTTAATTAATTATTAATTGATTTTTTTGTTATAATCTCACCTTACGCAAAATTGAGTTGAAAGATTTTTTTGAAAGCACTATTTTTTTCCTGATTAAGGAGAAAAAAATGGCTCAAGAACAATTGCTGGATATTTATACAGATTACCTCATCAGCCAAAACAAATACGCAACTGCTACAGGACTTGAAGCGTTATTAGAAGGAGAAGTGAGTCATGATAAAATTAGCAGATTTTTAAGAGAGAGCGATCTTGGATCAAAAGACTTATGGAAATACATAAAACCTCAGGTGCGAAAGTTTGAAAAAGAAAAAAATGGAGTCCTGATCATAGACGATACGATAGAAGAAAAACCTTACACAGATGAGAATGAAATCATTTGTTGGCATTTTTCTCATGCTAAAGGAAGATGTATCAAAGGAGTTAATCTTCTATCATGTTTAGTACGTTACGATGATATAGCTTTTCCGGTTTCAATAGAGACTATTCATAAAGAACTTATTTTCTGTGACGTAAAGACAAAAAAAGAAATGAGAAGATCATCGACAACAAAAAATGAGATGTTTCGATCTCAGATAAAACAAGCCCAAAAAAATAAAATATGTTTTGAGTATATCCTTGCAGATAATTGGTTTGGAGCAAAGAAGAACATGGAGTTTATAGAATATGAAATGAATAAGAAGTTTATTTTTGGAATTAAATCGAATCGTTTATTGGCCTTTTCGGAAGAAGATAAGAGAAAAAGAAAGTATCGAAATTTAAAGACACTAGAGCTCAAAGATGGTGAAAAAAGAAAGGTCTGGTTAAAAGACCTTTCTTTTCCTGTGAGCCTAATGAAGAAGGTCTTCAAAAACGAAGATGGGTCTACAGGGGAATTATATCTTGTTACTAATGACTTAGAAATTGATGCTGAAAAAGTCTATGAGATCTATCAAAAACGATGGAGAATAGAAGAGTATCACAAATCAATCAAACAAAATGCAAGTCTAGAGAAATCTCCCACAAAAGTTGTAAAAACACAGAAGACTCACATATTTGCATCTATTGTAGCCTATTGTAAATTGGAAATATTGAGAGTGAAAACAAGGTTAAATCATTTTTCATTGAAATACAAACTAATCGTTAGAGCAAATCAAATGGCATTTGAGGAACTGAGAAATTTACAGCAAATGACT